>ML794751.1:607271-629821 GCA_009831015.1 Picea engelmannii | reverse complement strand
TTTTTTTTTTTTTTTTTTTTTGCCATATTTTTAGGTTATATTTGTTAAAAATGTAGTGGTTTAAACGCTCTATTTTTTGGCTGTTTTCTGGTGATTTTTTAGTGAGAAATAGTTGGATCTGCAGATTTGAGTGGCTAAGTTTGTATAATTCTAGTGCTTCAGGGGTTTTTCAGGCACGTTGAATCTTTTATGAATTTAGAAATGCTATTTAAACCACAGAAAATAACAATTTTGTCCAAATTTATCTAGTCAGATTCAGGTCAAAAAAACTCAAAAAGTAGAACTTTTAGCCAAAACCCTTAAAATTGAAGCAAGAAATTGTTGGATATGCAAATTTGAATTTTAAGTGATTAATTCCATTTAATCTAAATACTCTAAGTTTTTCAGCAAAATCCATTTCTACATTAAAAAAAAATGCAATTCACTGCAAGTTATTTTACAAAACTCAATCGAGCAAATGGAAACCAAAGTGACCGAAGGGATGAAAACGAGAAACTTGCAATCATTAAGAGGACGAAATGCCTCACCGGTCACCTGTGGAAAAATTTAAGATAGTAGAGACGAACAGCGCAGAAAACTGCCAAATTCCGAGACTGAATATACTATTTTAGTTGTGGCCCATGCATGGTCCACCAGTTTTTATTATTTGTTTTCAAGTCATTGGATGAAGATGAAGGAAGGGACGAGGAATTGATTGATGACAGGTTCCGTTCCATGGCCGTGTTTGGGCATGTCATCTGACAGCGCACAGTGGATTTTGTAAGTGCACTTTGTTTACTGTTTCGAAGAAGATGAGGAACTTGGTGGTATTTGTCTGGTGCTTGAATAATTGGGATGGTGGCTTTGCTGGGTCTGGTATCTGTATTCAATTTAATGTGATTTTAATAAAAGTGTGATTTTCATTTATAAAATGACAAAACATTTTTAGTTTTTATTTTAATGATATTATTAGTACTGGTGAGGGCCAATTAGGTACTATAGCATTCAATTAAGTGGGGAAATTCCACTCCTGAAACTTACTCAATATTTCCCTACTTGGTGGATGATATGAGGTGTTAAACCATCATGACTTAGAAACATAAGACTCGAATCCATAACCTCTCTCCAAACTGGAAAAATAAATGTGCACACACACATCTTACATCTGTGCACACACGTCTTACATCTGTACTATTCCATGGGGCTCACCCTGGGGGCATTAATAATTTGGCTCTTTTTTTATATCTATTTTGCATCTATTGATTGAGATTATTAATTTCAAGTGTATTCAATTGACAAATTGCATCTATTGATTGAGATTATTAATTTCAAGTGTATTCAATTGACAAACAGATTTGAAAGGTAAGTGAGCCTTTGTCCACCACCCCTCCATCATCAACTATAATTATGGGGTGCTTTCTCCATCATTGGGGTCATTATATATTTGCAATTGAGTTCTGAGATCATTGTACGAATTAGATACATATTCATTAGTGGTTCACTCGTTCCCAGACTAGTGTTATTTGCTTCACCTTTGCAGGGTTGAAATACTGCCTGCTATTGAGTTCCAATGTGATATTCATAGTTCATGAGTAAGATCGATCGTTTTCATTCCTACTTACTATCTGTAAGTAGGAAATTGTCAAAAGATTAATAATATTGTATTATTCATTTATTACTATTAAACACTTTGAAAAATATGTTTGATTTTTTTGTATCATAAAAAAAAAAATGAAATTTTGTTTGATTTCTTTGCATCAAAATAAAAAAAAAGAAAAGAATTTTTATAGGTTCCTATGAAAAGAATAAAATCAATACAAATTTAAAATGAACAAAAACATGTTAACCAAACTATTACAGGTTAAATTCTTATAATTTACTAGACTTTTACCTCTTCTCCTTGTAGAGTGTTTCTTGAATTGTTACATATATTTTGTAATCTATTCGATCAAATACACATATGTTGTATGTTTTAAGCATTTGCAAGTACACATATGTTGTATGTTGTAAGTGGTTGCAAGTACAAATCTTGATAAGGTCGAACCTTAGTGAACCAAGTGTGTTTCATGATATAAATTAAGATGTTTTTGAACTACAAATAAACACCATAGCTCTACTAATATACCTCTTTGAATGAATTTATATCAAATAGAAACTATCCCTCCCATCAGTAGATTAAAGACTCGAGCTATAGAGAAGACATGAAGCTCAGGTCGTCGACAAATATGTAATATGCTTTAGTGCAACGTATGAATGATTTTAAAAACCAGTGGGAGGAACCACCTAGGGGAGAGTCATCCCCACATCCCACCACCCGAGAATATTACAATTATACTTTATACCACACCATATATATGAAGGATTGGTGAAGGGTTAGTGAAGGGTGGAGTTATAGGGTGGAAAGGTAGTTTCCTATGAAATGTGGAGGAAATGTGAAATGCCTACGTGGGGTGGAAATGATGGCATTGTTTTTGAAACATAAAGCATCTAAATGGGAAGAGGAACAAGGTTGAATCACCTAGCACCTCATTGCATTCTCTCCTTTCTCATCGACCAGTTCATCTAGTTAATGCAAATTGACCTGCAGTTTTTTTCCATTTTCATGAGCACCACCAAAACCACCAGGGTTTGATGAAAATTAGTATAAGGGTACCTACACGATGCAATAGAAGTCATACGTGAAACCCTGTCTGCACATGTCCCTAGAAGAGGACGAGGGTATTGAAAGGCCCAAAAGCACAAATTCTCAACACAAACTCTCTAAGAGTGGTACTAGGGATGGTGCAAACACACAAACCCCTCCCCCCAAAAATATGCCTTTACGTTCCATGCCATCTTGGCAAGTTTCCTAACCACTCTCAAATGCCTAACCACTCACAGAAGATTGAACCATACTAGGGCTAGAAGCAGTAAAGACAACTTATGAGAGGTATAAGGTCATTAGTAGCATGTCGAAAAAATATAGATGTAAGATGAAAGAGTGAGTTCGTATGCAGGACCTATGCATGTCTGGGTTTATAGCATGATAGGCACATAGCCAACCTGGCGAACATTTTAGTTGTTATTTGTGTTTAGTTAAAGTAAGCAACATAATATAGTTGTTGTAATTACCTTTTAATTGTGGTTGAGGCTCAAACATGCACATTGGTAGATTTGCATGTGTTGCATGTGACTTTGCAACACATGGGCCAGACATAGCTAACAGTCTAGATCTACTCCCTGCCAATCCAATGACTTCCATCCTTCTTCAGACTCTTTCTCACGGTCTTTACCGTCGGCTTGTCACACCACCATGCTTCACGGGTTTTCCCACATCCCATAGGGCTTGTAGCTTCGTGCCTTTGGGCTCAACCGTTTTCTACACCACGCACGACCTACAGACTACGCAGACTTAACCTCCTACAAACTCTCCCCATGAGCCTGATCTTGCGAACCTCTCCACAGACTCTTCTCCATGAGACTAATCCCACAAGCCTTCCTGGCCGTTGATCCCAATGAATGGTCGGGATAAAATCTCACTGTCGAATGAATGATCGAGATTGATTCTTGACACTTAGGTGAATTTTTCTTGATTTCAAACTAGCTCCTCGGTATGGACACATACTCAAATCCTTCCATAAGCTGCAACCCGCGACAATGAGCCCACCCAACAAATTAGATGGTCTGAATCCAATCTCAATTCCTGATGAATGGTCAGGGTTAGATATCACTCAACCTCTTTCCAAAGTCAACTAACGATCCCACCTATACCCGACGACCACATGTAGTCTCCAACTCGTCTACCCTTGTTGAGAGTCCCTAACATGTCATGCCAATGTGGCATGTTGACTCAACATGCTTACATGACATACTCCTTTGCACCTGGCTCTCATAATGTAATGAGCTTGTTTGAAATATTAGACAGTGATCTATGCCGATCGACGACCTATATTAGCATGGGTTCCTAAGCTACATGTTCTTTAACTAGCAAATGGGCCTGATAGATCTGACGGTCCAAATATACTCTCCACCAATCCAACGAATCTCGTCCTTCTTCGGGCTCGTGCTCGTGGGATTTACCATTGGGTTGTCACACCACCACACTTCACGGTTTTTTTCACAACCTGCATCCTGCAAGGCTTGTGGCCTCATGCCTTCAGGCTCAACCATTTTCCAAATTGGATGGTTTGGATCCAATCTCAATGCTTAATGAATGGTCAGGGTTCAATATCACTTGACCTCTTTCCAAAGTCAACTAAGGGTCCCACATGTGCATGATGGCGAGATGTTAGACTCCAACTCGTCAAACCTTGCTCACAATCCCCTGAAACGACATGTCAACGTGGCATGCTAACATGGCATCGTCCTTTGCAGCTGGCCCTCATGAGGTAACAAGTTTTTCCGATAGATTGGACGATGGAAATCAATGTTGATTGATGGTCTAGATTAACATGAGTTCCTAAGCTACATGTTCTTTAATCGACCAATGGGCCCGAAAGATATGACGGTTCAAATCTACTCTTTTCCAATCCAATGGCTCTTATCCTTATTTGGACTTGCACTCACAGGATTTACCATCAGGATGTCACACCACCATGCTTCATGGTCTTTTTCGTAGCCCGCAAGGCTTGCGACCTCGCAAACCTCTCTGCAGACTCTTCCCCGTGATACTAATCCCATGATCCTTCCCAACCGTCGATCCCAATGAATGGTCAGGATCAAATCTCGTTATCCAACCAATGGTCGATATTGAATCTCAACACTTAGGTTAATTTTTCTCGATTTTGACTCTTCCCGTTGGTCAAAACCCCATGGATTGCCACTGTAACATCACTGAGGACCTTCACCACTGGCTCTTTGCCACATAATCAATTATGTGGTCTCCACATCGTCTCCATGTGGAATTTCCATCAACATGACCACATCATTCTTAGGATTCCAGTCTAAAATCCTGCACCTTGTAGCATTCAAATACAAAGCGGGGTTCATCTCCCACGAGATCCACCAACCTGGATTCTTGGTACATGGAAAACCCTCTGTACAAGGCACGACCATGACTAGACTAAAAGAATGGATAATACGTGAAATAGTAACAATTTTTCTAAGTGAACATCTCTTCACTATGTTCTTTGTCTTTTTCAGAGATTTTAATCAAGAAGTTCAGTTCCTCTACATATACATTTAAAGGAAGATAACTCATTATACAAAGTCTTCAAAAATTACAGAAAATTATTCAACCAGGGAACCCATGCCTGTTATCAGAGATGGGTTCTCAACCATAGGCATTCACAACATGCATTAATCATGAAATTTACTAAAGAATGAATTATTGAGAATTCAAGAGACATAAAGCATATATTCCTTCTATCCTTTCATATTTCAAAAAGATAATAATACTTAGCATGGAAATGTTGGAACAAGGATTAAACGTATAGGAGAACAGAGAACGTAGAGGCATGAGTGGTGTCGAAAGACAATGTATCACTAGAATACAACTCACTCAATGAGAGTGAGAGTAGATCTCCCTAGATGATATGATGATATGAGATGATGATAGACCGATCACAAGGATCATCTATAAATGGGTTTCGGTCATGGACCAAAATCAACAAAATTTGGTGAAGCCAGTTGCACTTGTCCATAAATGTGGATCAAGCATCCTTAAGTGGACATGGTCAACAACCAATTTATTTGGTCGTTGACCCAAATACTTGGTTGAACCACTCATCTGACAAGGTGAGGCTTATGGTGGAACCACATGTTCCAACACCCCCTTGTAAACTCAGCTTGGAGGAAAACAAATTCCACAACATTACCCCCTAATCTTGTTTTGACTGCAAAAGTTGATCATAAGATAGTACAACAACACTCCCGAGGAATTTTGATTACCATCAACACAGATCAAGGCCAAAAGAGTAGTCATCCATTACAAATTGGTGGCAAAATATGTTGCCAAAAAACTGTCCAAAGCGATCAATTGACTAGATAACAAGACAACATCAGTCCGTCGATGAGTCAACTAGACAAGAACACACCAATATAGTCAGTCTTTGTCAATCCAATAGTCTCTTCCAAGCTAGGTAGTTTATGTATATAAACAGGCTCTGTATTAGGTACAATGAGTAGAAGTATAGCTCCCAACAATTGTTGAACATGATTTGGTCAGTCTCAACAAATCCAAGCACATCAGTTGGGTTTATATATCAAAAACTTTCATTGCTCCCCCCTTAAACATGACTGAGGGATCAAAGCATCATCAATAGATGATCATCGAAAACACTAATCGATGGAAAATAACAAGTCAAAACTCAGTCAAAAAATATGTAGTAGAAAATACTTTCAGTCGACTACAAAGTCTGGTTGAGTCTCAGTCAACCAATATCCCAATCGAACTTCGGTTGAATGTCAAGTTGGGTTGATCTTGTGGTCAACCACTACAAAGAAATCAGTAATGAAGAGGAGCATTGTATGTCTATACAACTGATGAAACACAATGGTAGGAAATATTCAAACAACTGGTTAGATGCGCCCATGACCACTCACCAATCCAACCAGAATCAATCCTGGTAGTTGGTATGGGTCCACAGTTCTATCTTTCGCGTCTCTTCTACAAAGATCTAAAAGCATGATTTCCATGTCTTTGATGGATAGGATGATGATAAGGCACATAGTTATGTGTTGGATAATCAAGAGATATGGGCTTATGGATAATCAAAGTTTTGTATTAGTCTAGATGTAGAGGAGTAAGAGACTGTAACATTATCTCATATTTGATGAGGAGCATCCTTTGATTACTTGTGTATGAGAATCAAGCTATGAGAATAACTTGACATGCTGATATAATTGGAGGCCCAAATTTTGGATATATCTTGTGTATTTAGTCTTTTGAATGTATTGAATGTTACTTTATATTATATTTTATGCCTGATATACTTAAATTGCTTCATTATGAATGGTGACACAACCATGTTTTCTTTATTCTTAGTTAGGAGATGTTCAAAACTGCTACAGGTTTAGTCTATCTTGTACAAGACTAATATGAATCTTGATAACTCATAGGTGTGTCTAAGTATTCTCCTTACCCTTCCCTCTCTTTCTTGTCTAGGTTGTGCTTCGGGTGAGACTTCTTCCCTCCTGGGAAGATAAAAATGCCAGTGCTCTAGACTACTTCGGTACCTTTTGTTGGTAACTTGAGAAGGACCTTGGTTTGATCCCTTTTACACCAACAGTGGGTACACATGAAGGATAGAAGGATGGTTTATATAGTAGGTGACACAGTTTGGGGATGAACAGAGACACTTGAAGAAAGAGTGTTATTTCAAGGATTATTCAGAAGATGATCAAGGGATAGGATTGAACAATGTTAAGAGATGAATCTGGGTGAAACCATGAGGATTTTGGAATCCAAGAAGATAGTAGGCTAATGAAGAGAACCATAATGAATATATAAAGGTAAGGTGCATCATCTCCAAGGATCAATTGTGCATATTTGGAGTAGTACCTCCATTGTTGTTATCATAAGTGCAAGGATGCAGAACATGATTCTCTGTATAAAGGAAGCAATTGTGAGATGGGAGCACTAGTGGATAGGTTGGATAGAAATGTAAGTCATCCAAGTTGATCTTGGCTAGGGGTTCTCAACAAGAAGATAAGGTCAGTAGGGAGCTACAACATTTCAACAACATAAATAAAATTGAAATAGATGTGCACTTGTGTGCATAATGGAAGAAGGCAACATGTTTTTGTTTAAGACTTGAAGTGTTATGCTAGTATTGGTGTACCACCATAAGGAATACCAATGTTAAGCGTGCATTAATATGCATGCATGTGTAGCTTATGGAGGTGGAAAACCAAAATATAAGTTGTTGTCCACTCATGAGTGGAGATGTTTTCAGTTAAAAATCTTGAGGTGCAACAGGGAGTTTCATACCGAGATACTCCCATGAGGGAATTAATAATGTTGTGATATTTGAATAAGACTAATGATTGATTGTGTATCCAGGAAATTGATTATAGCATGGATGAAGATGTTGATGTTGCATATGAAAACCATCAATGTGAAAACAAATGAGGATGGTAAGATGTTGATAGGGAGGTTAATGAAGGGAGTTTATAAGCTTCTACAAATTATCAATTGGGTTAGTAGCACCAATTAGTGTAATAACATCCATGCATGAAATTGTTTATAGCACGGCTGAAGATGTTGATGATATTGCTACATATGACAACCATCCATGTGAAACCAAATGATGATGGTAAGATGTTGATCAAGAGGTTAATGAAGGGAGCCTGTAAGCTTCTACAAATTATCATCTGAGCTAGTAGCACCAATTAGTTTAATAACAACCATGCACGTATGCAATTGGGGTTGTTATGATGCATAAATGTTGAAGGGAATTGATACATAAGAATTACCTCAGCTAGACTTTCACTATTTGAGATTGATTCAAAGGAAGAGGGCCTTGAGTATATAAAAATTATTGTTTCTTGAATGCATTCATATGATAAATTTAATCGCACATGGTGTTATGTTGGTTATGAGATCATAACCAGGTTAAGTTATAAGTTAAGTTAGGATTAAAGAGCATGGAGTTGATATCAAGAGGGAGAGCATGGAGTTGATATCGGCATTAGCAGAGCATGTCAATGGCACCAAACATCATATGTGCCTGGAAGACACAAAAATCCTTTCCAAAGAATATCATTATTTCAAACGTAGAATCAGAGAAACCATAGAAATCATCAAACACCCCAACAACCTTAACAGGAATGAAAGATTGGAGATCAATGCGAATTTCCTTTCGTTGATCCACAATAGAAGAAGTAATAATTTTGGGTAATCTCTCTCTTTCCTTATCTTTGGATAGTTGATTATTCTTTCTTCTATTTTTCCTTATTTTGTTGTTGTTTTTATTTCTCCCTTATTTTGCTCTTATATTTTCCTCCTCTTTCTTTCTTCCTTTCGTCCCCCTTTTTTCCATTGATTTCCTTTTTACTCTTTGTTTTCTTGTATTTTAGTTAATATAGCCTTTAATATTACTAAGCTCCTTAAAACTATATGAGCCCTTGATACGATTTTCTATACTATTTTTATTTATAAATCCTTCAATACTATACCATTAATAATGCCGTTATTAATTTAAATACTTTCCTCTTAGGATTATTAACAATACCATTTACTTTTAGGACTATTAACAATACCATCATTAATTAGAGTACTATTCTATTAATAATATTACTATTATTATAATAAAAGTTAGTTAATAATGCCGTTATTAATTTAAATACTTTCCTTTTAGGATTATTAACAATACCATTTACTTTTAGGACTATTAACAATACCATCATTAATTAGAGTACTATTCTATTAATAATATTACTATTATTATAATAGTAGTTATAACTAACTTTTATTACTAGGAATAATAATATTACTAAGACTCTACACTATAAAAGTACTAGTGACTATGATAATAGTATTAAGTAATTATTATTATTTTTTTAGGTTTCTAAGATTTTTGATAGTTTTTAGGATTTTCTTTAGCTTTCTAGGTTTTTATACTATTTTAGCATTAATAGTTCTTTAATATTATATTAATAATAATGTAATAACTTTATTAATTTAGATACTATTTCTTAAAGATTATTAATAATACCATTACTATTATTATAATACTAGTTATAACTAACTTTTATTACTAGGAATAATAATATTACTAAGACTCTACACTATAAAAGTACTAGTGACTATGATAATACTATTAAGTAATTATTATTATTTTTTTTTAGGTTTCTAAGGTTTTGATAATTTTTTAGGTTTTTCTTTAGCTTTCTTATTTAGCATTAATAGTTCTTTAATATTATATTGATAATAATGTAATACCTTTATTAATTTAGATATTATTCCTTAAAGATTATTAATAATACCATTATTAATTCATAGTAGTATTTTTTTTTAAGGAATATTAGCATTACTATATTCACCATTCATAATACCATGAAAACTAAAATTTTAAATATTTTTATTGCAATAAATCCCTTAAGAAAATTCTTTACTATTTTATAATATCATTTTATAATTATAAGTATTGTTTTATTAATAAATACGTACTTATTTTTCTTCTAGGGTTCTTGTACTTTTAGGGTTATTCTTCATATTTCTAGGGTTCTTGTATTATTAGGGTTTTTCTTTAGATTTCTAGGATTTTTCTTTCATTTTTAGGGTTTTGTAGTTTTATAGATAACATTATTAAGTTTTTTTGTATCTGTTCTTTGATGTATTTATTGTCAAAGTAGCTTCTTCTCTTACTCGACGGTTTTGTCCTGATGGTGGATCTGATTGGGGATCTCAAACGTTGACTACAAAATTGGCCACTGTGGACTTTCCAAGCAACTTTAATGACATTACTCATGTTGTAGCAATGAATACTATTAGAAATGGTTGTGTGTGAGGCCATGGTTTTGTTGGAAGTGGAAGGGCTATAACACTATGCACGTGCTTAACAGTTCCCCTATATAATCAATTTTTGGACTACAAATTTTAACCTTGTACAATTAATTACTACAAATAGATTCTTAATAAAATAGAAAAGATACAATGACACACACAAACATTACACATGGATTTTACCCTGGAAACCCAAACTAGGAAAACTAGCAACATGTTTAGAGCTGCACCTCTAATCTTCTATTCGTCATATCTTCATTGTTTACAACAAAATACATATATAGGATCCCACGACATCCAAAACCCCTAATCCATTGACCCAAATTAGTCAACAACCGTAATTCCTTAACCGGAATTACAAAACCATTGACGAAAACCATGTGCCAAAAAACAAATGCAAAAATCCCCCCCCTCCCCCCTGCCCACTCAACGCAACGCAGACAATAGATCTAGTCGTGCAAAGCATATAACACATACCCAACATGGATTTCATCCTCTTTGTCGACATGGGAGAACACTGGGAGAATTATATTCCTAGTGTTGTGTATGGGTTGAAAATGAGGGTATGAAAATGATCGCACAGGTAAATGGGGAAGAGTGTGGATAATGTGTTAAGATGCGGGACAAACCTTCCAACTCACCATGGTGGAATGCATGACACAAACATAAGGTGTTATGAATTTTATGGAAGGATGCATTGTGTAGATGTGACCATGATTATTGGTACATTGGTTATATTTATTGGTAAAGTTTGATGCCTACTGCTGCTAGGGCCAAACATGATGAGCATAAAACTTATGTTTGGAAATTTTGTTTTCCTATACAAAAAAGATTTGAAAATTATAATT
Organism: Picea engelmannii; assembly: GCA_009831015.1. Lineage (NCBI taxonomy): Eukaryota > Viridiplantae > Streptophyta > Pinopsida > Pinales > Pinaceae > Picea > Picea engelmannii. Next base: position 618,568 of record ML794751.1, on the reverse strand, counting down.
AAATTTTTTATGATGATGTCTCATGTTGACTAAATGCATATGATGCAGCTGGGATGATTGCCACAGGTTACATATTGCTAGTGGAAGTCTAGCAACAAGTTGGCATTCGTTTGTGTAAGAACACCTTAGAAAATCATGGATTGCCTCAAGAGCTATATAAAAATGAAAGGGATCCATGATCATAGAGGGTGAGTACAACATGAAGAAGCAAGTTGTTAGGATTGTAGAAGAAGAAAGTTGTCATGATTGTAGAAGAAGCAAGTTGTCATGCTTGTAGAAGAAGCAAGTTGTTAGGCTTGTAGAAGAACTAGGTTGTTATGCCTGAAGAGTGAACTCCTATGTGAGTTGCACTATACCGGTAAGGTTGTTGTTGGTTATTTTTCCTTGCAATGTGTTCCCTTGAGTTCCCATTAGTGAGATTCTCGGTCACCTGTGCCCGAAAGATTCTAATAAACAAATGGTGCAACATGGTGCACTGAGGACAGTGAAGAGGGCACAATCCTTGGGTCATCCTTGATAAAAGAATGGTATATCCCGATGGACTGAGATAAGTGAAGGGGAAAGATTCTTTGGGTTGGGAAGGTTGATGGAAGAGAGATGGTGGAAATTGGGATAGTTGTAGGAGAATGTCGGTGGGTCGTGTATTTATATTTTGGGGCCGAAGTGCCTATATATCTATGTTTTGGGGCCATAGTGCCTATGTATTTGTATTTTTTGGGGTTGAAGAGCCTATATTTTGATTGAATACTGGTGATCATAGATTGGTAATTGCATGAACACTATATGGTGTTGTGCATTGAGGATGGTGAAAAAATAAGGGGGAGGGGAATGTAACATCCTTGGTTTTAATCCTCGTAATGTAATTGTATAAATGTGAATTAGGATGGTGAGACTATATAATTGGGGAAAATAGCTCATATTGATTAATATGGCATGGGTTCTAATTGTATATTATGAACATTGAATGATTAATAAAAGTAATAATCGATGGTTGCGATACGATATGGATGAAAATGATGGGGGGATATGATTCCACAAGAGAGAGGGGTCCAAGGGGTTTCTTGTTTATGGGTATTAATCCAACCCACATTCCTGAATTATTATCATTGTGTAAACCTTCTATTTCATCGTTGAGTTTTCCCAAGGACAATCATTAAACTTATGTAAGAGGGTGGGTGTGAGGAGTCACATTCCATAGTTATTGGGGGCATGGGGTTGAAGTACAATCATCTTTGGGAAGAGTGAAAGTTAAGAAATCAAGGGAGAAGAAGAAAAGTTGTATGGAAAAAGAGGGTAGTTTTTGCATGCAAATTTTGGGTAGCAAGAGAGGAGATGAGTGCTAGGAAGAGAACCAACCATGATATGCTTGAAGGAAGCCATTGTTTGGTCGTGTATTATGCTATAAATAAGGCTTTTGTGCCTGCAATGCATATTTTAAGCCTATAGTGTGATTCATATCGATGAATTGGCTCAAGATCCTTATGAAGGTTGTTGTGAGCACTCCTGAAACAATTGAGATTTTCTGAAGTCCCTAGTTAAGATATTTATGACCAACCTAGTGTAATGGAGGCCCTGATAAATGAATGGTACAACTTGAGGGACTGTGAGAAGTGAAGTGGGTACATTCCTTGGTTTGTACGGGTTGTGGGGAAGAGAGAGTTGGTGGATTGGAATTGATATGGGAGTATAACCTCAGTTTGGAGTTGTTGAGTGTGGAGAGTGGATAGCCAGAGGGCCATATCTCCTTGTGGACTCATAGCCTCATCTCAGGGATGGCCTGATGTTGATATTTGGATCATTAGTGCCTATGGATGGTGTTAGCACTGAGAGTTACCCTCATACTTCTAGAGGATAAGCCAAGTACCCATTTGATTCAAATGATTAAAACATGTTATACTTGGTGGATCAACACGAGAAGAGTAAAAGGGAGGGAAACCGACTACTTGAAAATACATTCTATTGGGCATGTAGTCATAACATTCTGCAGATCAAAGGCAATCAGGTTTCCTACTAGAAAAAAGTCTTATGCAAGGATGGGTAGAAGAATAGAAGGTAAACAAAAAGAAGAATATCCACATAACAAAGATATTTTATGAAAGATAGATTAAAGAGTGCTTGAATAATAATCAATGATTAACAAGCAATTACCACAAATCCTTTGTAGCTCATGAATTCATTAACCAAAGGCAGATTTTGATCTTCAAATGTAAATATTACTCAAGAAAGATGATAAGAAATGATGGAAACAAGAGAAAAATAGTATGGTATCACAACTTTCATGAATCTTTAATGGCAGAAATGCCTACAACACATGCCCTCAGGCTTACAAATACATAGATAAACTTCCCCTGCAACTCTCTCAAGCTCTCTCTATTATTGAACCCAATCCTCTCTCCATTAAATATAAAATAAGATCCAAAATATGCTTAGGAGTTCGAAGCCCATCTCTTTCATTGGATTTTGGGCCTTGGAGATAGGTGACAACAATCAAGGAGACAAAAATCCAACAAACTGCTAAATTTTAGGAAGTTGTTGGAAGTCATTAATAAATTTGTTTCCAACTCACTGCATGAGGTTTTAATGGAGCTAAATCTTAGGTTCATGTGTCCTTTAAAATCTAACTGATCTTTGAGGAGTCATTCAAAACCTCCTTGACAGTTGGAATCCCTCCCATAGCTCAGATTCGTTAGACTGTTAGAATTCACAGTGCCTTTGACATCATGCACTGCGAACTTTCCTGTAGGTGATGTTTTTATTGCTTCTCCAAAAACACGTAATGGGTCGGGATGATTTTTTGTCAGCAATTCAAACACATCATTTTTTCCTCCACTCCAAATTTCATAAGAACTCAGATCATGATTTGAAAGTCAGATCACGATTTGAAAGTTATTATTAAAACAAGACTTTGTTGTGTGCTAATTGCTACAAACTGTCCCAAATTATCAGTTCGCAATGCCAGTGAGTCCAGGCGCTACGAAATTTCCTGTAGCAACATGTTTCATTCCAAATCAACTCAACTGATGCCAAAATCCTGCAAGAAGCCTTGAAAACCTCTAATAAACCTGCTACAACTTTTGAGTAATGAAAATAATTTTGCAGAAAAATATAAAAGATGCCAGGTTTAACTCAAAATCCAAAATAACCACATAGTGTTGTAACTGCATGCAAAAACCATGACAAAAATCATATGGTTCAGTTCTCACAATCTCTCCCCCCTTGTGGATTTTTTTTCTTTGCTGTCTGTTCATAATTTTTGTCTTAAAAACCTACTGTAACCTCTTATGATAATTGCTATGTGAAATATAGAGTAAAACAAGGATTTTAGGGTTTGATTCAGAGCTAACACATTAAGGTTTCGCATGTCTTTATACACAACAATGATATGGAGTGGAGAAAATGCAAGTAGGAATGATAAAAGGGACAACAATTCAGTCTGAGTGAAAATGTATAAAATCAAAAGAGACAACTATGTATAAACAGAGGGTTTTCAATGCCAATAGCAGTTCCCAACGCCAATCTGCAGTGCAATTGAAATAAAATTTATGAAGGGCTGACAATATTTTCAATGTCTAAGAGGGAGCCTATACCAACTAGTTAAAACCTGGGCCTTAGACATATTTCAAATTTGAAAAGGGTTTGTTCAATCAAAAGACAGAGGGTTCACAACGCCATTTTGCAATGCACAATTTGTGTTGCAGGGTAATAATAGACAGTTCATAGCGCAAAATAAACAATGGGTTTTAATACTTGTTTGCAAAAGTAGGTTGTAGGATGACCCTGGGATAACAATCTTGACCAATGACCAGGGTTTAGAACACCAAAACAATGGGTTTTAATATTGTAGAGGGTTAGCAATGCATGCACATTTAATAGTTTGCAGCACCAACACCAGTTCACAGTGCCAAAAGTGGTAGTATGTGACAATTTGCAAGGCACTGTGAGTTCGTAGCACCTTTAAATAGTTTGTAGCGCATTGTGTTTTAATGAAAATGGAGATGAATTTGATGCCTTTCCTTGTTTACAAATGATGACAATCACCCTTTTAACACTAAGACTTGACAAGGTATTTTTCTCAACTTTAGACCCAAGGTTAAAATCAAGCACCTTGATTTATAATCATAAAAGATGACTCTAAACCTATGAACTTTTAAAAGACTGACTCCTAGAAGAAGAAATTACCACATGACTAGCAAAGACTAATGGTGTGCTTTCAGTACATATCATGTGCTAACAGATGGGAGGTTCATCCTTCGTATGCAACCAGTTGGATTATATTTATAAATAGATAAGTGTTCTGTTGCTTATTTATGAGTATTGAATGTTCTGTGTTGGTTGTGTTCATACTAGGTGCATTCATGTTTTTATAAATGTTGTAGATGTATGGGTAAATCAAGATATTATTTTGCTATAAATTTTATGGGCCTGCTTCCCCATGGTTTTATGTTATATGTATGGGGCATCTTTAAATTCATTTTAGTAGGCTAATTCATTTTTGCAATAATGAGACTGAGCATGGGTGTTGGGCATGTTACAATTGAACATAAAAGGGGTGAATACGAAGGTTGGCATTGAAGTGATAAAGATTATGGATGATTCTAATCCCTAACCTACATTACTTGGCATTGATTGGGACTTCGAAAACAATGCGATATTGAATTTGAATAAGCGACATATGTCATTTGAGATTCGTACCCTGTGCATGGTCACACCTCTAGATCCTAATGAAGGGGATAGGTACAATGAGTCGGTGGATGAGGATGCATGGAGCCCGGTTATCAAGAATATATAAAATATCATAGGGTGTAGGGAATATTATTTCAATCACATGATAGATGGGGAACTAAGTTGGTGGAGAGTGAAGTCATACGACATTGTTTCAGTTGATTCCATGGAAAGGTGGTAGAACAAGCTTTATGAAGTTTAAATAAGAAGGTGTGCATGCATTACCACCAAGGTGCGTGAATAATATTTTATATCCTACCAGTTTGATGGGTCAGATCTAGTGGATTTTTTTATTGCATGGATGTAGCACATTCTGGAAAACCACTGAGTTCATGCCCTTTATAAAGTGCTCATCAGAATACCTGCACGATGGTGGGTTGTGTATCGAGAACCTCCACGTTAATGGGCAGTAGTGGAAGGTTCCATGCGGGAAAGATTTAGACCAGATGTATATATTCATTGACGAGAAACAACGTGGGGCATTGATGCAGGAGCATCATCATCAACATGCTAGTGGAGGAAAACTCAACACCCTAGCATGCATTTTGAAGTGATTTTTGAATTTTAAAGATGGCATGTCACGAAAGTATCTTGAAAATATTTTAATTAAAGAAGTTCTTAAATGATAAGAGGCTGAACCATCATGTGAGATCACTGGAGATTGTATTTTCTTTAATGTAATTAATAGTAGTACATATCTGAAGCATTCACTCTTATCTGTCTGTATCGATCATTTATTGTAATAAGGCTTAGTGGCTGAAAGATTTTACTTTGATAAGATAACGCTAAGGTAGTCGGAGGGAAAAGCTTTATGAGCCCTCCTTGTATAAATATGTGTATTGTATGCCCAAAAGAGTCTGCTGAAAGTTATTGAAGTTGTTATTGTTGAGGCTTTTGAATCTTATCGAAGTTGTATGAGCCCATGTACATATAATTTGAATGAATATAACAAAGAAGCGTTGATCTAAAATGTTTCGTATTGCTATTACTGTATCTATCTGAATGAATGGTAGTATTTCTGTTTAATTGCATTTATCTATTATTACTTGTTCTTATGTTATGAATGCATTACATTGTTGAATGTATGAATCTGTGAGGATTAGATAAGTTTCAATTGTTTCTGTTTCATGAGCTCATGCAAGGAGTGCATAGTTTCTGCAAGGTGTGCATTGATAGAGTCTAGTTTGACTCAGAAGCTCAAGAGAGATAACGTGAAGCTTTACATGCAAGGAGTGCATAGTGTCCGCAAGGAGTGCGTTGAAAGAGTCTAGTTCGACTCAAAATATCAGGAGGGAGAACATAAAGTTTCATTTGCAAAGGAGTGCAGAGGACCACATAAGGTGTGCATAGGTAGAAAACACACTCAACATCATATTGTTCAGAAGGAACAATTGAGTCGTGTAAGACCTGTTTCAAGGAGTGCATAGTCACCCACAAAGGGGTTAAGTGAAAGAAACCTGTTGCAAGGTGTGCACAGGGTTGACATTCAACTAAGTGTCGAAGAAGTCATCTTGAGATTTGCAAGGAGTAAGTGTCAAAGAAACATTATGAGAAATTAAAAGTTCTAAGGAAGAACAAGCTCATAAGAGATAGAGGACGAGAATTCTTCAGTAGGGGGGAGCCCACTGAAAATTTCCCAATCCACAAGAAACATCCATTCAGAAGAATCAGAATCTTTCCAGACCGTGAGATCTGGGAGAGTTGCACGAAGGATAGTGTTTGAATTCCTTTGACACTTCATGTATTCGAAGGTTTGGAAGTATTCAAGGAGTGATATCGCTGAAGTCCCAAAGCTGCAAAGTAAATCAAGGTCATCAATATCGAGGAGGATACGTGGCAAAAAATCAGAGAGTCCAGGAGATAAAGCTCTAGGAGATTTGCGTGGAGCAAAGAGCGATTTCTTCCGAAGTCACGAAGGATGAATAGATCTGGACCATTGGATCTGAGAAGGACATGTAGCTGAGATTAGTGTACTCTAGGAGAAGAGTGCTTCGGAGGAAAGTGAGAGTGGTGAAGCCAAAACTCCCGAAGGCCGAATTTTCGGAGTCAATTGTGACCATCAATTTGAGAAGGAGATGCGCCATCAGATCATGGAATCCAGAAGCGTGCACTCTGGGAGAAATAGGAGTAGAGGAGCATTGTCTAGAAGTCGTACGAAGTGAGAACAAGGGACAAATCTTGAACATTCACTAAGGGGAGCACGTGGCGCTCGATCCATAGATCCGGGTATGAATCACTCATGGGAAAAGGGTGTTTGGAACAGTCAGAACAACCGAAGCCAGAGTCCCTAAGTGAATCACAGTCGTTGGCTGTCGAAGAGGCGTGTGCCGTAGATTTATGTCTGGGTGATTTTGCTGGTTCGAAGTTCAGGGAAATTGAGAGTTAGCTGCAGTCGAAACCACTGAAGCCTGAAGTCACGAAGGGGGATAGACAAAGATTATAGCTCATGGTCATAAGGAAGAAATTCCTAGTAGAGGAGCTAGCGCTTGTCATTTAGAGTTACTAGAAGTGCTAAAAAAAGGGTGCACGGGTGAAACAAACCTGTGTGGGTGACTAAAGGGAGCTTGTGTGAATTGATGTCAGAGTCTAGCAGAGGCCCGAAGAGTCAATTTGGCTCAGTGAATTGAATATCCTTGACTGGGTGGTCGCACAACCCCAAGGAGATAAGGCGGGCTATGTTGGCACAGGGGCAGACCCAGGGTTCAGCTCCAAGAGTGCACCAACAAGCCCGAACTACAGGCCCTTTCCGCTACACCTACGAAGTAGATGTAGTCTCACATGAAGAAGCTATGGGGAGGTTGCAGGACAAAGATGTTTACAACCAAGGGAATTATCAAGTGGATCTAATACTAGAACAATACAACATGCATATATCACTTATCATCTTAGATCTATTCCATACATCTTATCATATCTATCACAAATTGAAATAACAATGTATCAAATGGGAAGAACAGAGTATCAATCAAACATAATACAAAATATACGTGGTTCACCCTCTCTCTAGGGCTACATCCACATAACTGTGCTTTATGATATATTAAGATGAAAGAATACAGTTCTGATCCGCGCTCTTAACCATCATATCTTCTCTCTTCTTCTCTTGATCTCTCCCCTCCCTACACACCCAGCTGCAGGGTTGATCTTCACACCCAGACAAAGATATTACAATACCAAAAGGCTCTCGTACTCAACTCTTCTCTCTCTCACAACAATAATCACTCATGTCAATACAACTAGATCTCACCAACTCGAACCAACCATTCTCCCTCATATAGGTTCATATTTATACATTACAATCACTCACCAACATCCTTAGGTCGAAACCTAGGTGTTAAAACCCTAGATACCAAAACCCTAGGTGTCTAAAACCCTAGGTCAACTTGATCGACATTTTTAGGGATTCACCAGCATGTCTTTCCTTCCTTCTCGCACAGTGATCCAAATCATCTAACGATGGATTTTTCCTCTTTCTGAGCTGTCCACGATCCTTCTTCCTTGCTTTCCTATCATCCTTGATCTCCTCATCTAACGAATTTCTTTCTTGGATTTCGCTCCGTCTTTTCTGCTCTTTTTCTCACTTCAACCCAGTAACAATCACTATGTCTTCTGCAAAGTTCTCATTTTGCCTTTTCTTCCTTGATCTTTGCTTGCTTCCATAACCAAGGGCCAACAGGCCCCCAACACTCACCTATGACTCATCCTGAGGCACTTCAGATCTGAACTTTTTTTTTTACTTCGACTTCAGGCTGTGCAATGCAACCTTTGCTTTCTTCTCTATGCCTCCTCTCCTTCCCTGTGTAGACTATCTTTTTCGTGTCTGGTACCCAGTTTCAACTGCACCTGGTACCTAGACCCTTTTCCTTATGCTTTTACTTGGAGCTGCAAGGCAGCTGGTTGTCATAGTACAACTTCAACTGACTCCCATTCACTAATCCTTCCTTCCATTATCCCTTCAAAGTCTTCAACTGTGCAACTCCTCCTTCTATAACATAGGAAATCTCATATGGCCTGAGCCAATGCGTTATGAACTTCCCAGGGTGTTTGATGAACTTACTGTCATATACCAGTACTAGATCACCTTGCTTGAATGCCTTCTTCTTGATGTGCCTGTCATGATAGGCCTTCTCTCTTTCCTTATGTACTTGTTGATGGAATCTTGCAATAAATCTGTCTTCTTCGAGTTCGAGCAACTGCACGAGCCTCTCTTGAACAACTCTAGTGCCATCCATATCGGTAAAGGAAACAATTATTAAGCTTGGCACCAGGTATTCCACTGGAACAACAACTTCGAGACCATAAACCAACTTGAAAGGGGTCTTCATTTTTAATTTTTTACAAGTGGTTCTATAGGCCCAAAGTACTACTGGTACTCTTAAATCCCAGTCATCCCTATTCACACTGCAGATCTTCGTCAACACTGTTTCCAAGATCTTGTTGAATGCTTCCATTGTCCCATTTTCTTATGGATGGTAAGGTGTGCTCTTCTGATGGCGGATTACAAATTCCTCAGTTAGGGCTTCAACAGTTTTATTTATGAAATGTGTGCCTTTATCACTCATTAGGATCTTTGGGCACCCAAACTTGGTTACGATGTCATCAAATATGAAGTGCACAGCTGTATTTTCACTACAGTCCTTAAATGCTCTTGCTTCGGCCCATTTGGTCAAGTATTATGTCGTAGTAATTATGTACCTTGCTACTGTGCGCTTTCCTGGTGGGTTTATAGGTCCCATGAAGTCAATGGCCCATTTCTCAAATTCTTGTAGGGTCAGCTGTGGTGCTAGTGGCATTTCATCTCTTTTGGATGGTTTCCCAACTCTTTGGAATACATCGGAGGCTCTGTAATAGTCTTTATCATCTCTGTGTAAGGTAGGCCACCAAAGGCCATCTCTAAGCACCTTCTGCATAGTTGCTTTCCCTCCGTAATGTCCTCCTGCAATACCTTCATGAGCTTCTGCGAAGATCATCGATCGTTCTGCCTCCATAACACATTTTCTCAATATCTCATCAGGTCCCATCTTGTACATTTGTCCATCTATAAGTGAAAAGTCTGCAGCGCGCACTACTAGCTGTTTCTTTTGAGGGATTGTATACTCACTAGGTGCCATTCCTGTTGACAGGAACTGGACTATCTCTGCGAAGTGGTCATCAATATTTCTAATGGCCAATTGCTGTGCATCTGACAGTGTATCCTCCAAAATGGCCAGCTCTTCACCATGTTCCAACCTTGACAAGTGATCAGGACCCTTGTTCATTCTTCCTGGTTTGACTATCATCTCAAAGTCATATTCCTGAAATAGCAGAAGCCATATGCATATTATCCCCCCCAACACTGGCTTGTTGATAAGGTATTTCATCACAGAGTGATCAATGAACATTTTAAAGTGCCCTCCCAACAAGTAGTGGCAGAATTTCTATAGCGCATACACCATGGCTAACCCTTCTCTCTCAGTGGTGGTGTAGTTGACCTCTGTAGTTGATAGCTTCCTGCTAGAAAAAGATAACGGGTGGTCGATGTCTCCTGTTCTCGGTTGTGATAACACTGCTCCTAAGTCAATAGAAGATGCATCGACATGTACATGAAACTCCTTGCTCCAATCTGGGAAGACCAAAATCGACGTAGTAACCATTTTCTGTTTCAGTGTGTCAGAGATCTGTTGGCATTCTTCTGTCCAACTTAACTGACAATCCTTATTCAAAAGATTCTCCATGGGTGCCGTAATCTGGGCATATCCTTTAATGAAATTCCTGCAATATCCTGTGTGTCCCAGGGCAGTGCGCAACTATTTGACTGAAGTAGGAGGGGGTAGATCAACTATAATGGCAATTTTAGACGGGTTGACCAACAATCCCTGCTTGCATACAATATGACCTAACAACAGTCCAAATGGTGAGAAGATGATGCATTTATTCAAATTCAAGGCAATTTTACACTGCCTGCATTTATCCAACATTATCGTTAGACGTTCAATATGTTTTTTCAATAAGCTAAAAACAGTCCAATCATCAAAATATGCTTCTAGAAATTTATGCAAGAACTCCTTGAATGCTTCGACCACCACCCTAGAAAAGATGGCTGGGGCATTCTTAAATCCAAATGGCATCACTGTATACTGATAGGATCCCCATACTATTGCAAATGTGGTCTTGTGGTGATCTTCCTTGGCAATTCAGATCTTATGGTATCCTAAAAATCCATCTGTAAAAGAATATACTTCCTGGCCTCCCACATTATCTAACACTTCTTCAGTGAATGACGTAGGGAAGGGGTCATGTAGACATGCATTGGTCATCTTTCTAAGATCTACGCAGATCCTAATCTCTCATGTCTTCTTATCTTGTACCACCATAGGGCTAATCCACTTTGATTCCTCTACAAGTTCTATAATCCCAGCTTGCAACATTCTGTCAAGCTCAATCTTTACTTTCTCCTTATATTTAGGGTTCAATATGTAGGGTCTCTGTTTGACTAGTCTTGCATCTGGTTTCAAAGGGATCCTCATCTCTCCCATAGGTCCTTTGATTCCCTTCATATTAGTGAACTTGGTTGGAAACAAGTCCTGATATTCGTG
>ML794751.1:574792-593454 GCA_009831015.1 Picea engelmannii | reverse complement strand
CGAGCGACCCAAAATGGTCAGCATTGGAGATTACTGGGAGGAACAAACACTACAAAGTATCACATAATTGTTGCCTGAATACAACGACCTTTTTCCCACAACCTTTACAGAGATGAAAGGCATAGCCGAAGAATTAGGAGAAATGAAGATACCACTCAGACCTGATGAGAGACCCATTAAACAATGACCATATAGATTGAATCCCATATATAAACAAAAAGTTAAAGACGAGATTGATAGGATGCTCAAGGCCGACATCATCGAACTAGTTGAAGAATCATAATGGATAGTTCCGATGGTAGTACATGACAAGAAACAGGGAAGAGGGATCAGGATATGCGTTGACTTGAGGAAGTTGAATGACGCATGCCTACACGACCCATTCCCCACACCGTTCACAAATGAAGTACTTGAGAATGTAGGAGGCCACGAAGCCTACTCATTCACCGATGGATTCTCAGGATATCATCAGATTAAGATAACAAAGGAGGATATACACAAGAACACGCTCGCAAGAGAATGGACATCTTATCAGTATATAGTCATGCCGTTCAGACTGAAGAATGCACCCGCGATATTTTCTAGAGTGGTCATCGCAACATTTAAGGAATTCATCCATCAATTCCTTGAAGTATACTTGGATGATTGGACAATCTATAGCTTACTAAAAGACCATGTGGAAGTTTTATGGCTAATGTTAGAACGATGAAAACAGTGCCAAATATCACTAAATATCAAGAAATGCATATTTGGAACACCATTTGGGATACTATTGGGACACATAGAATGCAAACAGGGTTTGCTAGTGGACCCGACTAAAATCACAGTCATTGTTAATCTACTAGGACCAATACAGTCCGCCAACTAAGAGAAACACTAGGACATACAGGATATTATAGGAAATTCATCAAAGGCTACGTGCATATTACAACACCAATGGAAAAACTATTAAGGAAAGATACAAAGTATCAATGGAACGATGAGTGCCAACACGGTCTGGATACCCCGAAGGAAAAGATGGTCAGCGCACCAATATTTCCCTTTCCAAATTGGGAGAAGACATTCCATGTACATGTAGATGCATCATCGATAGCACTTGGAGCTATCTTGGTGCTACTAGGAGCAAGAGATTTGGATCACCCAATAGCGTTCGCAAGCAAAAAGTTATCAGATTCAGAAAAAATTATAACATGACAGAGAGAGAATGTCTAGCTATGGTTATGCACTACAGAAGTACATACATTACCTATTGGGAAAACACTTTAATATGTTTACAGATCACTCATACCTAAAATACCTAGTCAACAAGGCAGTGTTGGCGGGGATAATCTGTTGATGGTTATTTCTATTTCAATAATTTGACTTTGAGGTAATAGTTAAATTAGGAAAAATGAATGGAGGACCTGACCACCTATCAAGAGTCTCAAATGGAGAGGAACCAATGAATTTAGAAGACAACTTTACAGATGCACAACTATAGTCAGTATAGATTGCTGATGATTACTTCACAGAGATCATCGAGTACTTAAGAATAGGTACTGCACCGCAAGAATATACCAATGCACAGAAGAAAAACCTAGTAGTCTGTGCAACTGACTATGAATTGATCGTAGGACATCTATACAAGATGGGCACAGATAACATCTTACAAAGATACGTACTAGACCACGAAGGACCAAGAATTTTAGCAGAAGCCCACAAGGGAATAGCAAGAGGGAATTATGTAGGAAAAGCTACCACGTAGGATTATGGTGGCCAACGATCCACATAGACTCAAAATAATACTGTCAGCAATGTGATTTCTGTCAAAGGGTAGGAAAACCTAACAAAAGGGACAAAATGCCACTATGACCGCAAGTGACACTTCAGGCATTCGACAAATGGGAGATAGATTTTGTGGGACCCATTAACCCACTATCCAAAAGAAATGGGGTGATATATATTATCACCGCGACATAATACATAACAAGATGGGTGGAATTCGCACCAACAAAAGATTGCAGCGTAGAGACAACTGCACATGTTCTGTTTGAACAAACAATTACTAAATTTGGGTGGCCAAGAATTTTGATGAACGACCAAGGAACACACTTCATAAGCAACACCATCCAAGTGATGCTAGAAGAGTTTGAAGTTCATCACAAAAAAATCACACCGTATCATCCACAGACAAATGGCATGGTAGAAGCCTTCAACAAAATTCTAGAAAATGCCTTGACAAAGATATGCAACATCAACAAGGACGATTGGGATCTCAAGGTACCAATAGTACTATGGGTGTATCAAACCACATGAAAAAATCTGACTGGACACACACCATTCAAACTAGTCTATGGTCAAGAAGTAGTAGCACCCTTAGAATTATTAATACCCAGCCTACGTGTCACAACCATTACACAAATGATAGAACTAGGCGCAGTATAAGAAACACTTAATCAATTACTGTTAATGGAGGAAGACTGAATCTTGGAAATATTCCATCAACAAGTACAAAAAGCAAGAGACAAATCTTGGCATGACCACCACATCAAGAGGAAGACGTTCAAGGAAGGAGATCTAGTATTACTCTACGATAGTAAGGCGTTGCATCACCCAGGAAAGATGAGAATGCATTGGCTAGGACCATATGAGGTAAAATATGTCACAGACGGAGGAGATGTATAGTTAGGAGATCTAGAAGGCATAGACCTCAGAGCAATAGTCAATGGGAGCTGGCTGAATCTTCACAAGGATAGTGGACCACCCACCACGCAGTATATAAAAAAAAAAAGAAAAAAAAAATCCAAAAACAGCACGCAGCATGATGGACAAGCCGCATATGAAACGCGAAGCTAGCAAGGGAAAATGTAACGACCATATCAAAAAAGGAAACACGTGGGAAAAGGAAAGCCATCGAAAGCAGGCTGACAGGACAATAAGAAGCAGAGTTAAAGCAAGGCAAGGACGGATGGGATGCCACATTAAATGTGCCAACTGGAGATGGTAGAGAAGGCATAATGGCAAGTACAAAATCTCCGCAAATGCATTGAAACTACAATTATGGTGCATTAATCGCATGATGGAGTAAGTGTCATAAAAAAGATTCATTACAAGCCCATAAAACACACGATCACATCAACAGTTAGTCTATTCACGAAAGGAGAACAAGAAAAGAGCAACAATAGCAAGAACGAACAGAGTGAAACCACAGATCTCACAGAAGCCATTCGAACCCCACAAACATTCAACAGACAATATTATGGCACCGCCAAAGCTCACAAAACCAAACCAAACAACTAGATCAACCAGGGCTTAGACAAGGTCGCGAGGACCACTGGAAGAAAGAGAACATCAACCACCTGAGATCATCGATATTGACGAAATCCCGTCGCCAGAGGAAATTCTAGTAGAGTCCACACAAATAATAGAGTAGGTTCCACAACCATAAATAGAGGCCATGGAACAGGGTACACTAGTAGTGGCACACGAGCCCCAGAACAAAGAAGAAGAAACCCACCAGGAAATACCACCAGAAAACGCCGAAGCAGCCGTAGGGGCACAAAACCCGGACACAACGGTGTAACCAGACGTTCCACAAATACCCATCACAGATTATTTTTTGGCCAAGATGACGTGTGAAATGGTCACGACTTGGGAAGAATGGATGGCAAAGGCACAACCAGAAGCTGCTAGAACCTTGAGCCAACCATTGTAGCAGGAGGACCGAATTCAGATACCGAGCTCAACTCGCAAGAAATCGACTGCAGAGATTGTGCTACCTCGCATACCAGAGGGAGTACAGGTGGATCCACAACTATTAGGTCACATTGAGAAGCTCAAGTATTTAGACCATGACGTAGCAGATGACACCAAATATCCAGATCTTGCACCACAGGTCTATATGCAGAAAATAGTCGTGAACCAACTCGAAGAAACCATCACTCAACCACACCAGTGGGCCACTGGACTGGACAAAACAAGAATTCTAGGGTTGCTAAAGATGCCACACTTTGGCAGAGGCCAATATGCGAAGGCATGCATCAAGCAATTGTTAGCAGCTACGCATCTCTGGAAGTCGAAGGCGAGAGAGATGTGGAAGGACCACCCTTAGAGTCAGAGGTCATCTCTGCACCAATCAAGATGAATAAGGTTAACATAGGGACCGCCGAGCAACCCAAAATGGTCAGCATTGGAGATTACTGGGACGAATAGACACTAGAAAGTATCACAAAATTGTTGCGCGAATACAACGACCTTTTTCCCACAACCTTTACAGAGATGAAAGGCATAGCCGAAGAATTAGGAGAAATGAAGATACCACTCAGACCTGATGAGAGACCCATTAAACAATGACTATATAGATTGAATCCCATATATAAACAAAAATTTAAAGATGAGATTGATAGGATGCTCGAGGCCGGCATCATTGAACTAGTCGAAGAATCAGAATGGATAGTTCCAATGGTAGTACATGACAAGAAACAAGCAAGAGGAATCAGGATATGCATCGACTTGAGGAAGTTGAATGATGCATGCCTACACGATCCATTCCCCACACCTTTCATGAATGAAGTACTTGAGAACGTAGGAGGCCACGAAGCCTACTCATTCAACGATGGATTCTCAGGATATCATCAGATTAAGATAACACAGGAGGATATACACAAGAAGATGTTTGCGAGAGAATGGGGATCTTATCAGTATATAGTCATGCCGTTCGGACTGAAGAATGCACCCGCGATATTTTCTAGAGTGGTCATCGCAACATTTAAGGAATTCATCCATCAATTCCTCGAAGTATACCTGGATGATTGGACAGTCTATAGCTTACTAAAAGACCATGTGGAAGTTTTACGGCTAATGTTAGAATGATGCAGACAATGACAAATATAACTGAGTATCAAGAAATGCATATTTGGAACACCATTTGGGATACTATTGGGACACATAGTATGCAAATGGGGTTTGCTAGTGGACCCGACCAAAATTGTAGTCATTGTTAATCTACTAGCACCAATACAGTCTGCCAACTAAAAGAAACGCTAGGACATACAAGATATTATAAGAAATTCATCAAAGGCTACGTGCATATTACAACACCAATGGAAAAACTGTTAAGGAAAGATACAAAGTATCAATGGAACGATGAGTGCCAACACGGTCTGGATACCTTGAAGGAAAAGATGGTCAGTGCACCAATATTTCCCTTTCCAAATTGGGTGAAGACATTCCATGTACATGTAGATGCATCATCGATAGCACTTGGAGCTATCTTGGCGCCACTAGGAGCAAGAGATTTGGATCACCCGATAGTGTCCGCAAGAAAAAAGTTATCAGATTCAGAAAAAAATTATAACATGACAGAGAGAGAATGTCTAGCTATGGTTTATGCACTACAGAAGTACATACATTACCTATTGGGAAAACACTTTAATATGTTTACAGATCACTCAGACCTAAAATACCTAGTCAACAAGGCAGTGTTGGGGGGGATAATCTGTGGATGGTTATTGCTATTTCAAGAATTTGACTTTGAGGTAATAGTTAAACCAGGAAAATTGAATGGAGGACCTGACCACCTATCAAGAGTCACAAATGGAGAGGAACCAACGAATTTAGAAGACAACTTTCCAGATGCACAACTATTGTCAGTACAGATTGCTGATGATTACTTCGCAGAGATCATCCAATACTTAAGAACAGGTATTGCACCGCAAGAATATACCACTGCACAGAAGAAAAACCTGGTAGTCTGTGCAACTGACTATGAATTGATCGCAGGACATCTATACAAGATGGGCATAGATAACATCTTACAAAGATACATACTAGACCACGAAGGACCAAGAATTTTAGCAGAAGCCCACAAGGGAATAGCAAGAGGGAATTATATAGGAAAAGCTACCACGTAGGATTATGGTGGCCAATGATCCACATAGACTCGAAATAATACTGTCAGCAATAAGATTTCTGTCAAAGGGTAGGAAAACCCAACAGAAGGGACAAGATGCCACTACGATCGCAAGTGACACTTCAGGCATTCGACAAATGGGAGATAGACTTCGTGGGACCCATTAACCCACTAGCCAAAAGAAAGGGGGCGATATATATTATCACCGAGATGTAATACCTAACAAGATGGGTGGAATGCGCACCAGTAAAAGATTGCAGTGTAGAGACAACTACACACATTCTGTTTGAACAGGCAATTACTAAATTTGGGTGGCCAAGAATTTTGATGAGCGACCAAGGAACGCACTTCATAAACAACACCATCCGAGCGATGCTGGAAGAGTTTGAAGTTCATCACAAAAAAATCACACCGTATCATCCACAGGAAAATGGCATGGTAGAATCCTTCAAAAAAATTCTAGAAAACGCCTTGACAAAGATATGCAACGTCAACAAGGACGATTGGGATCTCAAGGTACCAACAGTACTATGGGTGTATCAAACCACATGAAAAAGTTTTACTGGACACACACCATTCAAACTAGTCTATGGTCAAGAAGCAGTAGTGCCCTTAGAATTTTTAATACCCAGCCTATGTGTCACAACCATTACACAAATGATAGAACTAGGTGTAGTACAAGAAACATTGAATCAGTTACTGTTAATGGAGGAAGACCGAATCTTGCCAAGATTCCATCAACAAGTACAAAAAGCAAGAGACAAAGCTTGGCATGACCGCCACATCAAGAGGAAGATGTTCAAGGAAGGAGATCTAGTATTACTCTACGATAGTAAGGTGTTGCAGCACCCAGGAAAGCTGAGAATGCATTGGCTAGGACCATACGAGGTAAAAGATGTCACAGATGGAGGAGGGAGATCTAGTAGGCATAGACCTCAGAGGAATGGTCAATGGGATCTGGATGAAGCTTCACAAGGATAGTTGACCACCCACCGCGCGCATGATGGACAAGCTGCATATGAAACATGAAGCTAGCAAGGGAAAAGATAATGACCATATCAAAAAAGGAAACACGCGAGAAAAGGAAAGCCAGTGAAAGCAGGCTGACAGGACAACAAGAAGCAGAGTTAAAGCAAGGCAAGGATGGATGGGATGCCACATTAAATGTGCCAACTGGAGATGGTAGAGAAGGCATAATGGCAAGTACAAAACCACCGCGAATGCATTGAAACTACAATTATGGTGCATTAATCACATGATGGAGTAAGCTTCATCGACAAGCTTCATGACGAGCCCATACAACACACGATCACATCAACAATTAGTCTATTCATGGAAGGAGAACATGAAAAGAGAAACAATAGCAAGAATGAACAGAGTGAAACCACATATCTCACCGAAGCCATTCAAATCCCACAAACGTTCAACATACAACATTATGGCACCGCCAAAGCTCATAGAACCAAACTAGACAACTAGATCAACCAGGGCTCAGACGAGGTCACGAGGACCACTGGAAGAAAGTGAACATCAACCACCTGAGATCATTGATATTGATGAAATCCCGTCGCTAGAGGAAATTCCAGTAGAGTCCACAAAAATACTAGAGTAGGTTCCACAACCACAAATAGAAGCCATGGAACAGGGTACACCAGTAGTGGCGCATGAGCCCCAGAACAAAGAAGAAGAAACCCACCAGGAAATACCACCAGAAAATGCCGAAGCAACTGTAGGGGCACAAAACCCAGATGCAGTGGTGTAACCAGACGTTCCACAAATACCCATCATAGATTATTTTTCGGCCAAGACGACGTGTGAAATGGTCATGACTTGGGAAGAATGGATGGCAAAGGCACAACCAGAAGCTGCTGGAACCTTGAGCCAACCATTGTAGCAGGACGAACGAATTCAGATACCGAGCTCAGCTCGCAAGAAACTGACTGCAGATATTGTGCTACCTCGCATACCAGAGGGAGTACAGGTGGACCCACAACTATTAGGTCACATTGATAAGCTCAAGTATTCCAACCATGACGTAGCAGATGACACCAAATATCCAGAGCTTGCACCATAGGTCTATATGCAGAAAATAGTCGTGAACCAACTCGGAGAAACCATCACTCAACCACACCAGTGGGCCACTAGACTTGACAGAACAAGAATTCTAGGGTTGCTAAAGATACCACTCTTTGGTAGAGGCCAATATGCGACGACATGCATCAAGCAACTGTTAGCAATTACACATGGAGGGGATATATGGATGGACAAACTCGTCCCCATAACGGTTGAACTCGTCACACAGATAACATGCCTACCCACCGGGGGTATGGATGCTGTGCTGATTCTGGATGATAAGTCCAAGGAAAAAAAATTGGCATAAGAGATGAAGAATAAATATGGCACCGATAGGGGAAAAAGAGGCATTATAATTAAATGGATCAACGATGCCGCAACACAATTGGGTGTTAAAATCTTAGCCTGCAAAATGCTACGAAAATGCCACAAATACGAAGTATTGACAAGAGTCATTGTTGTTGTAGCTCAGTGCACAAAAGGCACCTTCATGAGTTGGGCGCCATACCTACCAAAATTGTTCCAAATAGACTGCAAAGATGTGCAGGATGCGGGTACAGAATTTCATTACTCATGGCTGATCACTCTCATAGATTTCATGGGATGGCAAGAACTTGAATACGTTGTCTTTGCTACCAAAACACAACCAAAAGGAGAAATATATCGCATCCTGAGATCTGGGCCATTAGCCAAGCATAAGAGGGAGAATGGAATGATATTCGAAGCTTACCTGTGATATATACATGAAGCCATCAACCAAGCATGGAGAATAACACCAGAGGCTGTCGCACGATACGGGGACATTGCTAATTTCTGGGCTAGGTGACAAGCCATGTGGATACAACCAAGATAGGACCTGGATAAGCAGTGGCTACAGATGCGCTACTGCATCACCGAGGGTGATATCGACATGATCATCAGCAAATGGCCTGATGAATGGAGGATTTCAACTATACCCAAAGGAGTACCGGGACAAACAACAAAAGGAGAGGCTGCATAGGCGTAGACACAACCTCCACAAATCCTAGTACCCAAGAGATGAAGAATGGGCCAACCCAAGTCGAATCAGGCAGACAACAGTTCAGAGCAGCCACGGACCCAGAAGGGGAGGACAAAAACCACCTAGCCAACCAATGGATAGAGGGAACTAGCCGAGGGAGCACAGGAAACCACACCGAAACCCATCACATAGGAACCAGGGGGGCTAAGAGACCAGTGGTACAGGAAACAGGTGCACACAAGAAGATGAAGGCACAAGAACCACCACTAGACTACACAATTACGGAGGATGATGGAGAGATGATTTCTAGGATGGTCCAAGACTGCCTCGTAGAAGATTTCGATCATGGAACACACCATAAGGATAAACTGCAGAAGGGATTGGCATAAATGGGACAGATCCTCAAGAAATTTGGGGAACCAAAATAACAAGTAGTAGTAGGGGCATAGAGCCATCGACCACATAGACCACATAAAGGGTGGAGGTAGAAGAACACGACCTAGTTCTTCCGATACCACATGCACATTCCACTGTCTATATAACACATAGCATGATGTGAATGGATGAAATTGTGGGACAAACACCACTGAAGGATTTGGATCATATCTAGTTGGTCCTGACACGGATGCCATCCAAAGCATTACACAAACTACAGGTTAGCGTCGACCACGAGATGTAGTCTCGAGCACATAAAAACTTAGTCGAGCTACAACAAGAAACACAAAAGCGGGAAGCGCTGGAAATAGTTTGTGCACAAGCCCAATCGGAAACTAAGGAGGAGAAAGAACATAGAAATGAGCTGGAACGCAGAGTGGAAGAATTTTTTGGGAAACTTCCAACTACTACGCAAGGAAATGAACTCCCAGCCACAGAGAAGATCGACCAGATTGCGCAGGAAATTGATCAATATCAAAAGGAGATTGAGACTCTCCATGGACAAATTAGACCGACAAATCCGCCAGCAATGAAGGAGCAATGAAAGCAGGAAGCAACAATGCAGCTACAGGAGCTAGAAAAATAGGTCAACATGACATCCAACTTGATGGATAAATCAATGCAACTTTGGACAAGGCTGGAAGAGGATCCACAAGTCCAAAACTGGGACAAGGAGGAGGAGAGGATCAATGCAACGATCGAAGAAATCAAGCAATGAAAAAATACCATACCAATTCCAGAACGATTCAAGGGAATGCGAGAGATTAAGAAGATACAGACAAAACTTATCACTGTGCAAACAAAGAAACATGAGTGTTAGGCTCAAATAGAACCGTTGCAGGAATGGGTAGCAAAAGTACTTGCGCAGGTAGAAGAAGCCAGAAACCAGACAACACAGACTCAACTAGAATGCATAGGAATGATGATTGAGGAAGTCACAGCTCAGACATTCGACACCATCAAGGAGAAAACCGTGCAGGCATTGACAAAAGCAAGAAAGTTGCAGGAACAGTGCCAGATAATCACCAAGGAGATCGAGGAAGCACAAAGAAACTAGGTGACTCAGGATGAGTCACATGTCAGTGTTGGGGGACTATTGGCACCAGGCCGAAGAGGAAAGAAGAACGATCGTGGGAAAGAAATCTTGTAGAAAACTGAAGTAGGAACTAGCAGAAGAACAACACACACGTGTTAGGTTATGAAAAAGGTATAAATATCTTCCTTTTTCCCACATTTCATGATATCATCTTGATTGAGTTTTCGGTTATTTAGGAGCAAATAGAATAGAAAATGAATAATATACTCTTTAGCGTTATTGTTGAAGTTAGATTACATAGATCCTAAAATATGATTGGAATTGTTTGGTTTTATTACAGGATTGGTTAAATACTGACAAACCCAAGATAACAAAGGAAATCTTGAAGATGCACAAGCTATTGGAGGTTGAGGACTGTATGGCGTGAGGCAGTTTTGAAGATGATTGAGTTTCTTATATTTGTAACTTTATAATAGTAAATCAATCCTGAGGATCTCTCGATCCTCAGGATAGCTTAATTTACCTAGATTGTTGTAATATATAAGGGGTAAATAGATCCTGAAAATATATAGAAGAATTACACCCAAGAACTCAGAACTTAGAATTGCTCTGCGTTAGCAGTTTTTGTAAAATGTTGTACCAGCTATGAAATCAATAAAAACTTATATATACTGAATTTCAAATAGCAGTGCTTCTAAGGAACAAGAGCCTAGTCTGAAGGAGCTGTTGTTCGACCTGTAATTGTATCAGTTCAATTTCTGTTTTGTGATTCGATTATCTTTTATAGTAGTTAAATAAATGCATAAGTGTGTTGATGATTTCATGTCAATTGCAAGAGATAGATATTTCCTGAAGCATTAGATGATTGTTGTTCCAATTCCTATTACTGAGATTTGATGTGTGATAGTTCCTCATAAGTTCACACTTGTTGTTCCTTTTACTTAGTTTACATTTGCTGTTCCTTTCACTTAGTTTACATTTGCTGTTCCTTTCACTTAGTTTACATTTGCTGTTCATTTATGTTAAAATATAGTTGTTGTTTCTTTCAATAGAAGTATGATTGTTGTCTCTTTTCGATTAGATTACAGTCTCTGTTTCTTTCCATAGATAGATTAATTCACTTTTTTCCTTTCCAATAATTTGATTCATAATAATAGTCAATTCTGCAAGTCTTTATTTAGATTCAATTATTGCTCTTAAAATGAATTCAATAGATTAATTACTTCCTTTCCGTTGCATAGCTTTAGATTTCAATTCCTAGAATATTTAATGAATGTTTGAGGAACTTGATTGTTGATAAACTCAGATTTGCTTTAACTACACGATTTTAGCCTCTACAATCTATCTGCATAGACTTTGCCGATATTCTTTGAGATAAAAGAAGAATCCTCGGGTTGATAAATTAATGTTAAACTAAGGTTGTTTTTAGAAATATTTAGACACCAACAACACACATGAAAGAAAGCATGCACAAAGGAAAGCGACAGCTGGAGGAGGAGAAACACACGTATGGGAGAAATACCTAACGTAAGAAGGTTTAGGGTTTTGGTAATATTCTGTAAAAGGCTGAAGAGCTCGAAATGTATAAATATAGAAACAAAAGTATCATATAGGGTTGTGCGTTAGTAGTTGTTAGTGATTATATTTAATGTTTTGAGCAGTATGAACCGATTTTGTAAGTTGTTGAGCAAAGGAGATACGAGGAAAGGTAGATCTAAGGATTAGACCGCAACCCGTGGAGCCTAGTGTGATCTAGTTCGTCTCACATAGATCTTACCCATTTTTGTGGAGAATTGTAAGCGCGAGGCACTGGAAATGTAGGACTATCATAATACAAGAGCCAAGAGCCAAATCTTTGTGGACGTAGCCCAGGAGGGTGTTATCACTCCAAAATTCACCCTAGACTGTAATCAGGTGAGCTTGGTAACATCAATTTTTTTGTAAATGTAAATGATTTTTTAAAAGGTCAAAAGGACAATAATCAAAATAATAAGGTTTTAAATCATAAATTTGGGCTAGCATGCACAAGAAAATGAGATCTTGATTATCTTCAGTTAGTTGTTTAAGGATAAATATGAGTAGAGGGAAGACTTGGTGAGAAGAATGAACAATTCTTCTATAAGCATCAAGCCTTCTAGCATGTAGGTGAAGAAAAATATCAGTCACAAGATCCTCTTGAAACTAAACTTTAAAACCCTGAAAATATTTACAGTAGCACCACAATCAAACATCCATTATGATACAACTGTAACATCTCATAAGGATCCTCCATTAGTGAGCATTCAGAGTAAGAATAAATGAGGAAATGAAGAGAAGATGACTTCCATTAATAAAAAATTATCAGGTCAAATACATAACCAGAGCATAGACCGCTCAGTCAAAACATTACAACTCGAGAGCCTAAGCTCATCCCTTCGAACCTTTACTAAATCATTTCAACTATCTATTTAAAACAAAAAGGGAGGCAACAGCTGGAGGTATGAGCTGGCCTCCTTCCCTTGAAAGTCTCTAAGAGTTTATTTCATGTAAAAACTTGGCTAACAAACTATGCTAAAAAATAGGAAAATGTTGGTGACTAATCCAACCAACTTTCAAACTGATTCGATTCCCCTTTGCTTCTCAACTCCTTGTTAGCCATGTGTCTTTCAATAGAATGTGGTTGCCCTCATGATGCCAGCTGATGCACTACAATTTTCTCCATCATCATCCATCCAAAACGTTGTTGGCCTTGCTGCGTATGTGTGTCAACCTTTATCCTCTGTGAAATATTAGGTAGCGCCTTTACGTAGCACCACTGTGCTACACCTATATGCAGACTCTGGTGTTTTTCAAAACTATGAAAATGAAATCTTGATTCTGTTATGGTATTTGTATAGACAAAATTCTTTCCTTAGTATGCTTCACGATGTTGGATCCCTGTCTTTGCTGCCATATTCTTCCATCCAAGAACTTGGTATTGACTATCACGAGCATTGCAAGAAACCTGTTAATGCATACATTAACGAAATACCCAAAATCTTCAAGATAGAGCTCGTATCATTTGCAAGAGAGTTGTTATCTGCACACATAACTTAGGAATCAATAACACTCTGTTTTCTTGTGGAAGAAGTCATGCATCCTTACTCGCGGGCCAAGATAAAAGACAGAAGGAATATAGTCTTGCTTGAATTTGTTGAAGGAGTAATTCACAGATGGTGTATCTCTGCACAAATTTCGTCTCTGCCAGAAATTAGGTAGCGCCTGCCAAAAAATTTGGTATCCCTCTGTGCAGCGCCCATTGTTACACTACTCCCAGGAGAAAACACAACACTCAGGAAATTTATAGCGCCCAGGGGAAAATGCAGTGCCCAGGAAATTTGGCAGCAAATTGCACTCTGCGCATCCATGCCTTGGCTTTGGGTGTTGACTTAGTTGTTTGCCTTGTATTTTGACATGTGAACATGACTCGGGAGTTGACAGATTGATAAGCTTGATTTAACATATGAACTTGACTTTGAGTTTGGGCCTTGTGTCTTGACCTGTAGGTTTATTGCATGGCTAGTGTAAGAAATGAGCACGCGGCTTGGGTTTTAGAAAACTCTATTCTTAGACAATATGCAATAATTCTTAGAAATATGTATTTTAGGCATAACTTAGGCATAACTTAGGCATAGGGAATTAAAAAAGAATTTACCTCATATCTTCACTAATGTGAGATTTTTCAAATATAAAATATATTTGAAGATACAAAGCATAGAATAGGGGTTTATCAATTTGTTGCATTTTTGTATTGTAGGTAAAAAGACAAAGGCCATAGGTTTTTGGAGAAAAAGATTCATGAATTAGGACTCTTCCTGACTCAATAAGGAAATTGGAGTTTATGAGCTAGGGAAAATGAGCAAAACGATTTCAACATTTTAGGAAAAGGATGCTAAAGACACTTAAAATTTCCATAAAAATATAGTGCTAACATTTGGCTCCAACTGGGATGGAGACCTCCCTGTGAGGCTCCAAGAATCTAGTAGTTCCAGTCGCCTTATCTGTTGGGCTATGGAGTCATCTGGCTTGTGAAACCAATCTCTAAAAACTCTCAAGACCTGTGCAACTAATCTTTGTATACCTTCAAAACTGGCCTTTATCCACACAAGCTGATTGATATTTCTGCTGCAAACTAGAAGAAAATAAATGCTCGAGCAATGAGCTTATTTCCTACCCTACTCTACTCTAACCATCTCTGCAATTGGCTAGGTAAATGATACCTTCCATAACACCCATTCAAGCAGTTTTAAAATTGAAGAAACCTCGTCTTTGTCACTGATCAACAACTGATGTTTGAAATGTAACAACAGTGATAAAAATTCATCCAAGAAACCATACTCACCAGGACATGCTGATAAAAATATTAAGTCTGCATGCTCCAAATCATTTGAAACGTGTAACTCTATGTACTCATTGACAGGGTTATGAAATTGAAAGCAATGCCTGATTAATTTATGAAAGGTTACCTTCATTGTTTCAAAACTGTTGACAGTTTGTTTGATGTCTTCTATAGGAACACTTGTTTGAATGATAGACATAGGGATCTGTGGGTCGAATAGCTGCCTCATAACTTCAGAACCATGTTGGTTGATTGCTGTTCATTTCTGTATATACCGTGGGAATATTCTGTTGCTCATACATATGGTTTTTATTAAGACAAGACTGCTCATTTGTTGGTGATGGATAATAGATTAGATTTATATGAAAATCCCTTTCAACACCTCCATAACATTTGCAAGGATCAGGAGAATAATCATCATATACAAGAATAGTGCCAAGTGGTTCCAAAAAAACCATAGAAAAATTTTGTTCATTACCATCACTGGTATTTCCATAAAAAATAGGTTGTCCATAACACACCTTTGACTCTTGACATTCAGAATGTCTTGTTTCAGGATGCTCTCTAACAACAAGGTATTCATTATCAAAGTGTTTGTCAACAACAAGATGCTCTTGGTCAATGTTTGAGACAATGGTTTCCTCATAGGAAAGGTTGTTAATGATACTTTCTTTGAGGACCAAATAATCCACTATCTTTTCTTCATAGGGACAACAAATAAAATCTGCCTCATGTTTAGAGATGACATGATGCTGACTTTGAATCCTGCCACAAGCTCGGAGGTTCTCCTCCACTTCCTTAGCATCCATAAATAACTGTGATAAAGATGTCGATTTTCTTTCCCTAAGATACAAAACAAGGTCAGAATATTGAGACATTATGTAATACACCATGGAAACAGTCTCAGAAGGTTTAATTTCCAGGGGCAGGCTGTAATACAAGTTGTAAAACCTTCGATTAAAAATAGACAGAACTTAATTTTTTCCCCTTCTCAAAGTGGTGAACTCATGTAGGTACTGATCAAATGACTTGTTCTCACCCCAACACTTTAAAAAAGTATCGCATAATTCAATCCATAAACTAATGGAGTTAGCTCCCAAACCCTTAAACCATACAACAACATCTCCTAACAAGGATTTGGAGAACAACCTCATGGTAACATCCTCATGAAATATCTAAAAATGATCAATAAAGTTTTCGAAGGCCTCCACATGCCTCTCAGCTGTAACATGACCCTCTCCAGAAAACCGAGGAAAGTACTCGAAGAAATCAAGAGGATAAGGATGAAGATGATATGGCACCCTTAAAGGTTTGAAAATCTTATCTCTGATTCGAGTTTGAAAACTAGTGGGTTGGATAAGAGGTTTAACAAGTTGATGGAAAGGTTCAATAGTAACAACAGAAGGTGATGAAACTTGAGAAGGCCTATCAATTTCATGAGGGATTTCAATACAGAGTTCATCCTTGTGAATAGGTTGAGGTGAAGGTATCAAATCAACATCTACAACAAATGCAGAAGGCAGGTCTTCTTCTTCCAAGGATGGATATATAAAAGAAGATTGATGATCAGCCGAATATACAAAACACAAGATGATCCTTTTAATTCGTGAAGGGAAAAGTAAAAATGAGTTGATAAAAAACAACAATACCTCATGAAGAAGGCTCATAAACTGATACCTGGTCATCTTTCTGTCAACATGATCCTCCCCAGTGGAGTCTTTGATTGTGGAGTCACTAGGTAGATGATTACAGTCAATTTTTTTTATCCCTCTCTTATTTACCATCAAGAGCTAGATCTATTTCATTCTTCCCAGGGAACTCTTCAATATCCTCAAATCTGTCCTCGGTAATGGCGCCATTTATGTTATCACTCCAAAAGTCACCCTAGACTATAATTAGGTGAGCTTGGTAACATCAAAATATTTGTAAATGTAAATTATTTTTTAGAAGGTCAAAAGGACAAGAATCAAAATAATAAGGTTTTAACTCAGAAATCTAGGCTAGCATGCACAAGCAAATGAGGTCTTGATTAGCTTCAGTCAATTGTTTAAGGATAAATATGAGTAGAGGTAAGACTTGGTGAGAAGAATGAACAAGTCTTCTATAAGCATTAGGCCTTCTAGCATGTAGGTGAAGAAAAATACCAGTCACAAGATCCTCTTGAAAATAAACTTTAAAACCCTGAAAATATTTATAGTAGCACCACAATCAAACATCCATTATGATACAATTGTAACATCTCATAAGTATCGTCCATTAATGAGCATTCAGAGTAAGAAGAAATGAGGAAATGAAGAGAAGCTGACTTCCATTAATAAAATATTATCAGGTCAAATACATAACCAGAGCACAGACCGCTTAGTCAAAACATTACAACTCGGGAGCCTAAGCTCATCCCTTCGAACCTTTACTAAATCATTTCAACTATCTATTTAAAACAAAAAGGGAGACAACAACTGGAGGTACGAGCTGGCCTCCTTCCCTTGAAAATCTCTAAGATTTTATTTCATCTAACAACTTGGACAACAATCTATGCTAAAAAATAGGAAAATGTTGGTGACTAATCCAACCAACTTTCAAACTGATTCGATTCCCCTTTGCTGCGCAGCTCCTTGTTAGCCATGTGTCTTTCAATAGCATGTGGTTGTCCTCATGATTCCAGCTGCTGCACTGCAATTTTCTCCATCATCATCCATCCAAAAATTTGTTGGCCTTGCTGCGTATGTGTGCCAACCTTTATCCTCTATGAAATATTAGGTGGCAACTTTATGTAGTGCCATTGTGCTACGCCTGTATGCAGACTTTGGTGTTTTTCAAAACTGTGAAAATGAAATCTTCATTCTGTTATGGTATTTGTACATACAAACTTCTTTCCTTAGTATGATGCAGAATGTTGCATCCCTGTCTTTACTGCCATATTATGCCATCCAATAACTTGGTATTGACTATCATGAGCATTGCAAGGAACCTGTTAATGCATACATTAACGAAATACCCAAAATCTTCAAGATATAGCTCATATCATTAGTAAGAGCATTGTGATATGCACGCATAACTTAGGAATCAAGAACACTCTGTTTTCTTGTGGAATAAGTCATGCATCCTTACTCGTGGGCCAAGATAAAAGACAGAAGGAATATAGTCTTGCTTAAATTTGTTGAAGGAGTAATTCACAGATGCTGTATCTCTGTGCAAATCTCGTCTCTACTAGAAATTAGGTAGCCCCTGCCAAAACATTCGGTAGCACTCTGTGCAGCGGCCATCATTACACTGCTCCCAGGAGAAAACACAGCACCCAAGAGAAAACACAACGCCCAGGAGAAAACATAGCGCCAAAGAGAAAACACAACACCTAGGAAATTTACAGTGCCCAGGGTGTAACGTCCCCCTCGGCCGTCAACCTTAATGGTCGGGAAAACTCTACTGTGCGGAACAACATCATTCTCATACTTAATTAATAACATGCATTTAAGTCATATTAAACACATTTAACTCAGAGTAAGCACAATATTACTGCTAACATAATTAATCCTTGGCATTAACAATAATTCATATGCACAACATAATACATGATACATATAAGCATCACAGGCATGCAAAACATAATATTAAGCATAAGCTGATACTTATCTTTGAAACTGTGGTAATTCGACCAACCACGTGAAGTCCTTCCATGAACATCCCAGCCTTAGACCACGCTGCTCATCACTCTTAGCAGTGGGTCACCCCCGAGCTGGGACTAAGCTCCACCCAAGGAAAGGAATCCTAGTCTAGGCTCGGGTTACAGGAAAACTGCACAGAACAACCGGAAGGATTCTTCCCAGGATGCCTTCTTATGCCCACTACTCACGAACTCTCATTCCCCACATGC
>ML794751.1:547933-567370 GCA_009831015.1 Picea engelmannii | reverse complement strand
CCCACAAACGTTCAACATACAACATTATGGCACCGCCAAAGCTCATAGAACCAAACTAGACAACTAGATCAACCAGGGCTCAGACGAGGTCACGAGGACCACTGGAAGAAAGTGAACATCAACCACCTGAGATCATTGATATTGATGAAATCCCGTCGCTAGAGGAAATTCCAGTAGAGTCCACAAAAATACTAGAGTAGGTTCCACAACCACAAATAGAAGCCATGGAACAGGGTACACCAGTAGTGGCGCATGAGCCCCAGAACAAAGAAGAAGAAACCCACCAGGAAATACCACCAGAAAATGCCGAAGCAACTGTAGGGGCACAAAACCCAGATGCAGTGGTGTAACCAGACGTTCCACAAATACCCATCATAGATTATTTTTCGGCCAAGACGACGTGTGAAATGGTCATGACTTGGGAAGAATGGATGGCAAAGGCACAACCAGAAGCTGCTGGAACCTTGAGCCAACCATTGTAGCAGGACGAACGAATTCAGATACCGAGCTCAGCTCGCAAGAAACTGACTGCAGATATTGTGCTACCTCGCATACCAGAGGGAGTACAGGTGGACCCACAACTATTAGGTCACATTGATAAGCTCAAGTATTCCAACCATGACGTAGCAGATGACACCAAATATCCAGAGCTTGCACCATAGGTCTATATGCAGAAAATAGTCGTGAACCAACTCGGAGAAACCATCACTCAACCACACCAGTGGGCCACTAGACTTGACAGAACAAGAATTCTAGGGTTGCTAAAGATACCACTCTTTGGTAGAGGCCAATATGCGACGACATGCATCAAGCAACTGTTAGCAATTACACATGGAGGGGATATATGGATGGACAAACTCGTCCCCATAACGGTTGAACTCGTCACACAGATAACATGCCTACCCACCGGGGGTATGGATGCTGTGCTGATTCTGGATGATAAGTCCAAGGAAAAAAAATTGGCATAAGAGATGAAGAATAAATATGGCACCGATAGGGGAAAAAGAGGCATTATAATTAAATGGATCAACGATGCCGCAACACAATTGGGTGTTAAAATCTTAGCCTGCAAAATGCTACGAAAATGCCACAAATACGAAGTATTGACAAGAGTCATTGTTGTTGTAGCTCAGTGCACAAAAGGCACCTTCATGAGTTGGGCGCCATACCTACCAAAATTGTTCCAAATAGACTGCAAAGATGTGCAGGATGCGGGTACAGAATTTCATTACTCATGGCTGATCACTCTCATAGATTTCATGGGATGGCAAGAACTTGAATACGTTGTCTTTGCTACCAAAACACAACCAAAAGGAGAAATATATCGCATCCTGAGATCTGGGCCATTAGCCAAGCATAAGAGGGAGAATGGAATGATATTCGAAGCTTACCTGTGATATATACATGAAGCCATCAACCAAGCATGGAGAATAACACCAGAGGCTGTCGCACGATACGGGGACATTGCTAATTTCTGGGCTAGGTGACAAGCCATGTGGATACAACCAAGATAGGACCTGGATAAGCAGTGGCTACAGATGCGCTACTGCATCACCGAGGGTGATATCGACATGATCATCAGCAAATGGCCTGATGAATGGAGGATTTCAACTATACCCAAAGGAGTACCGGGACAAACAACAAAAGGAGAGGCTGCATAGGCGTAGACACAACCTCCACAAATCCTAGTACCCAAGAGATGAAGAATGGGCCAACCCAAGTCGAATCAGGCAGACAACAGTTCAGAGCAGCCACGGACCCAGAAGGGGAGGACAAAAACCACCTAGCCAACCAATGGATAGAGGGAACTAGCCGAGGGAGCACAGGAAACCACACCGAAACCCATCACATAGGAACCAGGGGGGCTAAGAGACCAGTGGTACAGGAAACAGGTGCACACAAGAAGATGAAGGCACAAGAACCACCACTAGACTACACAATTACGGAGGATGATGGAGAGATGATTTCTAGGATGGTCCAAGACTGCCTCGTAGAAGATTTCGATCATGGAACACACCATAAGGATAAACTGCAGAAGGGATTGGCATAAATGGGACAGATCCTCAAGAAATTTGGGGAACCAAAATAACAAGTAGTAGTAGGGGCATAGAGCCATCGACCACATAGACCACATAAAGGGTGGAGGTAGAAGAACACGACCTAGTTCTTCCGATACCACATGCACATTCCACTGTCTATATAACACATAGCATGATGTGAATGGATGAAATTGTGGGACAAACACCACTGAAGGATTTGGATCATATCTAGTTGGTCCTGACACGGATGCCATCCAAAGCATTACACAAACTACAGGTTAGCGTCGACCACGAGATGTAGTCTCGAGCACATAAAAACTTAGTCGAGCTACAACAAGAAACACAAAAGCGGGAAGCGCTGGAAATAGTTTGTGCACAAGCCCAATCGGAAACTAAGGAGGAGAAAGAACATAGAAATGAGCTGGAACGCAGAGTGGAAGAATTTTTTGGGAAACTTCCAACTACTACGCAAGGAAATGAACTCCCAGCCACAGAGAAGATCGACCAGATTGCGCAGGAAATTGATCAATATCAAAAGGAGATTGAGACTCTCCATGGACAAATTAGACCGACAAATCCGCCAGCAATGAAGGAGCAATGAAAGCAGGAAGCAACAATGCAGCTACAGGAGCTAGAAAAATAGGTCAACATGACATCCAACTTGATGGATAAATCAATGCAACTTTGGACAAGGCTGGAAGAGGATCCACAAGTCCAAAACTGGGACAAGGAGGAGGAGAGGATCAATGCAACGATCGAAGAAATCAAGCAATGAAAAAATACCATACCAATTCCAGAACGATTCAAGGGAATGCGAGAGATTAAGAAGATACAGACAAAACTTATCACTGTGCAAACAAAGAAACATGAGTGTTAGGCTCAAATAGAACCGTTGCAGGAATGGGTAGCAAAAGTACTTGCGCAGGTAGAAGAAGCCAGAAACCAGACAACACAGACTCAACTAGAATGCATAGGAATGATGATTGAGGAAGTCACAGCTCAGACATTCGACACCATCAAGGAGAAAACCGTGCAGGCATTGACAAAAGCAAGAAAGTTGCAGGAACAGTGCCAGATAATCACCAAGGAGATCGAGGAAGCACAAAGAAACTAGGTGACTCAGGATGAGTCACATGTCAGTGTTGGGGGACTATTGGCACCAGGCCGAAGAGGAAAGAAGAACGATCGTGGGAAAGAAATCTTGTAGAAAACTGAAGTAGGAACTAGCAGAAGAACAACACACACGTGTTAGGTTATGAAAAAGGTATAAATATCTTCCTTTTTCCCACATTTCATGATATCATCTTGATTGAGTTTTCGGTTATTTAGGAGCAAATAGAATAGAAAATGAATAATATACTCTTTAGCGTTATTGTTGAAGTTAGATTACATAGATCCTAAAATATGATTGGAATTGTTTGGTTTTATTACAGGATTGGTTAAATACTGACAAACCCAAGATAACAAAGGAAATCTTGAAGATGCACAAGCTATTGGAGGTTGAGGACTGTATGGCGTGAGGCAGTTTTGAAGATGATTGAGTTTCTTATATTTGTAACTTTATAATAGTAAATCAATCCTGAGGATCTCTCGATCCTCAGGATAGCTTAATTTACCTAGATTGTTGTAATATATAAGGGGTAAATAGATCCTGAAAATATATAGAAGAATTACACCCAAGAACTCAGAACTTAGAATTGCTCTGCGTTAGCAGTTTTTGTAAAATGTTGTACCAGCTATGAAATCAATAAAAACTTATATATACTGAATTTCAAATAGCAGTGCTTCTAAGGAACAAGAGCCTAGTCTGAAGGAGCTGTTGTTCGACCTGTAATTGTATCAGTTCAATTTCTGTTTTGTGATTCGATTATCTTTTATAGTAGTTAAATAAATGCATAAGTGTGTTGATGATTTCATGTCAATTGCAAGAGATAGATATTTCCTGAAGCATTAGATGATTGTTGTTCCAATTCCTATTACTGAGATTTGATGTGTGATAGTTCCTCATAAGTTCACACTTGTTGTTCCTTTTACTTAGTTTACATTTGCTGTTCCTTTCACTTAGTTTACATTTGCTGTTCCTTTCACTTAGTTTACATTTGCTGTTCATTTATGTTAAAATATAGTTGTTGTTTCTTTCAATAGAAGTATGATTGTTGTCTCTTTTCGATTAGATTACAGTCTCTGTTTCTTTCCATAGATAGATTAATTCACTTTTTTCCTTTCCAATAATTTGATTCATAATAATAGTCAATTCTGCAAGTCTTTATTTAGATTCAATTATTGCTCTTAAAATGAATTCAATAGATTAATTACTTCCTTTCCGTTGCATAGCTTTAGATTTCAATTCCTAGAATATTTAATGAATGTTTGAGGAACTTGATTGTTGATAAACTCAGATTTGCTTTAACTACACGATTTTAGCCTCTACAATCTATCTGCATAGACTTTGCCGATATTCTTTGAGATAAAAGAAGAATCCTCGGGTTGATAAATTAATGTTAAACTAAGGTTGTTTTTAGAAATATTTAGACACCAACAACACACATGAAAGAAAGCATGCACAAAGGAAAGCGACAGCTGGAGGAGGAGAAACACACGTATGGGAGAAATACCTAACGTAAGAAGGTTTAGGGTTTTGGTAATATTCTGTAAAAGGCTGAAGAGCTCGAAATGTATAAATATAGAAACAAAAGTATCATATAGGGTTGTGCGTTAGTAGTTGTTAGTGATTATATTTAATGTTTTGAGCAGTATGAACCGATTTTGTAAGTTGTTGAGCAAAGGAGATACGAGGAAAGGTAGATCTAAGGATTAGACCGCAACCCGTGGAGCCTAGTGTGATCTAGTTCGTCTCACATAGATCTTACCCATTTTTGTGGAGAATTGTAAGCGCGAGGCACTGGAAATGTAGGACTATCATAATACAAGAGCCAAGAGCCAAATCTTTGTGGACGTAGCCCAGGAGGGTGTTATCACTCCAAAATTCACCCTAGACTGTAATCAGGTGAGCTTGGTAACATCAATTTTTTTGTAAATGTAAATGATTTTTTAAAAGGTCAAAAGGACAATAATCAAAATAATAAGGTTTTAAATCATAAATTTGGGCTAGCATGCACAAGAAAATGAGATCTTGATTATCTTCAGTTAGTTGTTTAAGGATAAATATGAGTAGAGGGAAGACTTGGTGAGAAGAATGAACAATTCTTCTATAAGCATCAAGCCTTCTAGCATGTAGGTGAAGAAAAATATCAGTCACAAGATCCTCTTGAAACTAAACTTTAAAACCCTGAAAATATTTACAGTAGCACCACAATCAAACATCCATTATGATACAACTGTAACATCTCATAAGGATCCTCCATTAGTGAGCATTCAGAGTAAGAATAAATGAGGAAATGAAGAGAAGATGACTTCCATTAATAAAAAATTATCAGGTCAAATACATAACCAGAGCATAGACCGCTCAGTCAAAACATTACAACTCGAGAGCCTAAGCTCATCCCTTCGAACCTTTACTAAATCATTTCAACTATCTATTTAAAACAAAAAGGGAGGCAACAGCTGGAGGTATGAGCTGGCCTCCTTCCCTTGAAAGTCTCTAAGAGTTTATTTCATGTAAAAACTTGGCTAACAAACTATGCTAAAAAATAGGAAAATGTTGGTGACTAATCCAACCAACTTTCAAACTGATTCGATTCCCCTTTGCTTCTCAACTCCTTGTTAGCCATGTGTCTTTCAATAGAATGTGGTTGCCCTCATGATGCCAGCTGATGCACTACAATTTTCTCCATCATCATCCATCCAAAACGTTGTTGGCCTTGCTGCGTATGTGTGTCAACCTTTATCCTCTGTGAAATATTAGGTAGCGCCTTTACGTAGCACCACTGTGCTACACCTATATGCAGACTCTGGTGTTTTTCAAAACTATGAAAATGAAATCTTGATTCTGTTATGGTATTTGTATAGACAAAATTCTTTCCTTAGTATGCTTCACGATGTTGGATCCCTGTCTTTGCTGCCATATTCTTCCATCCAAGAACTTGGTATTGACTATCACGAGCATTGCAAGAAACCTGTTAATGCATACATTAACGAAATACCCAAAATCTTCAAGATAGAGCTCGTATCATTTGCAAGAGAGTTGTTATCTGCACACATAACTTAGGAATCAATAACACTCTGTTTTCTTGTGGAAGAAGTCATGCATCCTTACTCGCGGGCCAAGATAAAAGACAGAAGGAATATAGTCTTGCTTGAATTTGTTGAAGGAGTAATTCACAGATGGTGTATCTCTGCACAAATTTCGTCTCTGCCAGAAATTAGGTAGCGCCTGCCAAAAAATTTGGTATCCCTCTGTGCAGCGCCCATTGTTACACTACTCCCAGGAGAAAACACAACACTCAGGAAATTTATAGCGCCCAGGGGAAAATGCAGTGCCCAGGAAATTTGGCAGCAAATTGCACTCTGCGCATCCATGCCTTGGCTTTGGGTGTTGACTTAGTTGTTTGCCTTGTATTTTGACATGTGAACATGACTCGGGAGTTGACAGATTGATAAGCTTGATTTAACATATGAACTTGACTTTGAGTTTGGGCCTTGTGTCTTGACCTGTAGGTTTATTGCATGGCTAGTGTAAGAAATGAGCACGCGGCTTGGGTTTTAGAAAACTCTATTCTTAGACAATATGCAATAATTCTTAGAAATATGTATTTTAGGCATAACTTAGGCATAACTTAGGCATAGGGAATTAAAAAAGAATTTACCTCATATCTTCACTAATGTGAGATTTTTCAAATATAAAATATATTTGAAGATACAAAGCATAGAATAGGGGTTTATCAATTTGTTGCATTTTTGTATTGTAGGTAAAAAGACAAAGGCCATAGGTTTTTGGAGAAAAAGATTCATGAATTAGGACTCTTCCTGACTCAATAAGGAAATTGGAGTTTATGAGCTAGGGAAAATGAGCAAAACGATTTCAACATTTTAGGAAAAGGATGCTAAAGACACTTAAAATTTCCATAAAAATATAGTGCTAACATTTGGCTCCAACTGGGATGGAGACCTCCCTGTGAGGCTCCAAGAATCTAGTAGTTCCAGTCGCCTTATCTGTTGGGCTATGGAGTCATCTGGCTTGTGAAACCAATCTCTAAAAACTCTCAAGACCTGTGCAACTAATCTTTGTATACCTTCAAAACTGGCCTTTATCCACACAAGCTGATTGATATTTCTGCTGCAAACTAGAAGAAAATAAATGCTCGAGCAATGAGCTTATTTCCTACCCTACTCTACTCTAACCATCTCTGCAATTGGCTAGGTAAATGATACCTTCCATAACACCCATTCAAGCAGTTTTAAAATTGAAGAAACCTCGTCTTTGTCACTGATCAACAACTGATGTTTGAAATGTAACAACAGTGATAAAAATTCATCCAAGAAACCATACTCACCAGGACATGCTGATAAAAATATTAAGTCTGCATGCTCCAAATCATTTGAAACGTGTAACTCTATGTACTCATTGACAGGGTTATGAAATTGAAAGCAATGCCTGATTAATTTATGAAAGGTTACCTTCATTGTTTCAAAACTGTTGACAGTTTGTTTGATGTCTTCTATAGGAACACTTGTTTGAATGATAGACATAGGGATCTGTGGGTCGAATAGCTGCCTCATAACTTCAGAACCATGTTGGTTGATTGCTGTTCATTTCTGTATATACCGTGGGAATATTCTGTTGCTCATACATATGGTTTTTATTAAGACAAGACTGCTCATTTGTTGGTGATGGATAATAGATTAGATTTATATGAAAATCCCTTTCAACACCTCCATAACATTTGCAAGGATCAGGAGAATAATCATCATATACAAGAATAGTGCCAAGTGGTTCCAAAAAAACCATAGAAAAATTTTGTTCATTACCATCACTGGTATTTCCATAAAAAATAGGTTGTCCATAACACACCTTTGACTCTTGACATTCAGAATGTCTTGTTTCAGGATGCTCTCTAACAACAAGGTATTCATTATCAAAGTGTTTGTCAACAACAAGATGCTCTTGGTCAATGTTTGAGACAATGGTTTCCTCATAGGAAAGGTTGTTAATGATACTTTCTTTGAGGACCAAATAATCCACTATCTTTTCTTCATAGGGACAACAAATAAAATCTGCCTCATGTTTAGAGATGACATGATGCTGACTTTGAATCCTGCCACAAGCTCGGAGGTTCTCCTCCACTTCCTTAGCATCCATAAATAACTGTGATAAAGATGTCGATTTTCTTTCCCTAAGATACAAAACAAGGTCAGAATATTGAGACATTATGTAATACACCATGGAAACAGTCTCAGAAGGTTTAATTTCCAGGGGCAGGCTGTAATACAAGTTGTAAAACCTTCGATTAAAAATAGACAGAACTTAATTTTTTCCCCTTCTCAAAGTGGTGAACTCATGTAGGTACTGATCAAATGACTTGTTCTCACCCCAACACTTTAAAAAAGTATCGCATAATTCAATCCATAAACTAATGGAGTTAGCTCCCAAACCCTTAAACCATACAACAACATCTCCTAACAAGGATTTGGAGAACAACCTCATGGTAACATCCTCATGAAATATCTAAAAATGATCAATAAAGTTTTCGAAGGCCTCCACATGCCTCTCAGCTGTAACATGACCCTCTCCAGAAAACCGAGGAAAGTACTCGAAGAAATCAAGAGGATAAGGATGAAGATGATATGGCACCCTTAAAGGTTTGAAAATCTTATCTCTGATTCGAGTTTGAAAACTAGTGGGTTGGATAAGAGGTTTAACAAGTTGATGGAAAGGTTCAATAGTAACAACAGAAGGTGATGAAACTTGAGAAGGCCTATCAATTTCATGAGGGATTTCAATACAGAGTTCATCCTTGTGAATAGGTTGAGGTGAAGGTATCAAATCAACATCTACAACAAATGCAGAAGGCAGGTCTTCTTCTTCCAAGGATGGATATATAAAAGAAGATTGATGATCAGCCGAATATACAAAACACAAGATGATCCTTTTAATTCGTGAAGGGAAAAGTAAAAATGAGTTGATAAAAAACAACAATACCTCATGAAGAAGGCTCATAAACTGATACCTGGTCATCTTTCTGTCAACATGATCCTCCCCAGTGGAGTCTTTGATTGTGGAGTCACTAGGTAGATGATTACAGTCAATTTTTTTTATCCCTCTCTTATTTACCATCAAGAGCTAGATCTATTTCATTCTTCCCAGGGAACTCTTCAATATCCTCAAATCTGTCCTCGGTAATGGCGCCATTTATGTTATCACTCCAAAAGTCACCC
This sequence comes from Picea engelmannii, assembly GCA_009831015.1. Taxonomy (NCBI): domain Eukaryota; kingdom Viridiplantae; phylum Streptophyta; class Pinopsida; order Pinales; family Pinaceae; genus Picea; species Picea engelmannii. The sequence goes on along the minus strand of ML794751.1, from coordinate 557,996 downwards.
TAGACTATAATTAGGTGAGCTTGGTAACATCAAAATATTTGTAAATGTAAATTATTTTTTAGAAGGTCAAAAGGACAAGAATCAAAATAATAAGGTTTTAACTCAGAAATCTAGGCTAGCATGCACAAGCAAATGAGGTCTTGATTAGCTTCAGTCAATTGTTTAAGGATAAATATGAGTAGAGGTAAGACTTGGTGAGAAGAATGAACAAGTCTTCTATAAGCATTAGGCCTTCTAGCATGTAGGTGAAGAAAAATACCAGTCACAAGATCCTCTTGAAAATAAACTTTAAAACCCTGAAAATATTTATAGTAGCACCACAATCAAACATCCATTATGATACAATTGTAACATCTCATAAGTATCGTCCATTAATGAGCATTCAGAGTAAGAAGAAATGAGGAAATGAAGAGAAGCTGACTTCCATTAATAAAATATTATCAGGTCAAATACATAACCAGAGCACAGACCGCTTAGTCAAAACATTACAACTCGGGAGCCTAAGCTCATCCCTTCGAACCTTTACTAAATCATTTCAACTATCTATTTAAAACAAAAAGGGAGACAACAACTGGAGGTACGAGCTGGCCTCCTTCCCTTGAAAATCTCTAAGATTTTATTTCATCTAACAACTTGGACAACAATCTATGCTAAAAAATAGGAAAATGTTGGTGACTAATCCAACCAACTTTCAAACTGATTCGATTCCCCTTTGCTGCGCAGCTCCTTGTTAGCCATGTGTCTTTCAATAGCATGTGGTTGTCCTCATGATTCCAGCTGCTGCACTGCAATTTTCTCCATCATCATCCATCCAAAAATTTGTTGGCCTTGCTGCGTATGTGTGCCAACCTTTATCCTCTATGAAATATTAGGTGGCAACTTTATGTAGTGCCATTGTGCTACGCCTGTATGCAGACTTTGGTGTTTTTCAAAACTGTGAAAATGAAATCTTCATTCTGTTATGGTATTTGTACATACAAACTTCTTTCCTTAGTATGATGCAGAATGTTGCATCCCTGTCTTTACTGCCATATTATGCCATCCAATAACTTGGTATTGACTATCATGAGCATTGCAAGGAACCTGTTAATGCATACATTAACGAAATACCCAAAATCTTCAAGATATAGCTCATATCATTAGTAAGAGCATTGTGATATGCACGCATAACTTAGGAATCAAGAACACTCTGTTTTCTTGTGGAATAAGTCATGCATCCTTACTCGTGGGCCAAGATAAAAGACAGAAGGAATATAGTCTTGCTTAAATTTGTTGAAGGAGTAATTCACAGATGCTGTATCTCTGTGCAAATCTCGTCTCTACTAGAAATTAGGTAGCCCCTGCCAAAACATTCGGTAGCACTCTGTGCAGCGGCCATCATTACACTGCTCCCAGGAGAAAACACAGCACCCAAGAGAAAACACAACGCCCAGGAGAAAACATAGCGCCAAAGAGAAAACACAACACCTAGGAAATTTACAGTGCCCAGGGTGTAACGTCCCCCTCGGCCGTCAACCTTAATGGTCGGGAAAACTCTACTGTGCGGAACAACATCATTCTCATACTTAATTAATAACATGCATTTAAGTCATATTAAACACATTTAACTCAGAGTAAGCACAATATTACTGCTAACATAATTAATCCTTGGCATTAACAATAATTCATATGCACAACATAATACATGATACATATAAGCATCACAGGCATGCAAAACATAATATTAAGCATAAGCTGATACTTATCTTTGAAACTGTGGTAATTCGACCAACCACGTGAAGTCCTTCCATGAACATCCCAGCCTTAGACCACGCTGCTCATCACTCTTAGCAGTGGGTCACCCCCGAGCTGGGACTAAGCTCCACCCAAGGAAAGGAATCCTAGTCTAGGCTCGGGTTACAGGAAAACTGCACAGAACAACCGGAAGGATTCTTCCCAGGATGCCTTCTTATGCCCACTACTCACGAACTCTCATTCCCCACATGCCTGTTTCACATGGGAGTATACACCTTCACAAGCATAGTCCATCAGTGCTTGACCTCCGTGTCTAGGTCTCGACAACAGGTTGGATCAGGAAGTCTTAGAGCTCCGTAGCTGGTGCTGGACTCTCTCTAGAAGAATACCACTTCCCAGTAGACTCCCTCACCTAGAGAGAGTTTCTCATAGGCCTGAAAACCTACCTCTTCTACCAAAGGCCTGACAACCTGCTTCTTCAGCACACTCCTCGACTTAGCTCCAGCCAGGTGAGTACAACAAAAATGGTTCAACACTCATTCACACAGGGATGACAGTAGTAACCGAAAATTGGGTATGGATGTCCAAAAACGGAAATCGTCCACACTAAGACACAACACTGCTAAGTAAGAAACAACCGACGACAGCAAGCCACCCTCAGTCGAGGAACTGCGTGACCGCAACAACCCACCATTATGACACACACACACAGCACAGACATATACCAGATGCTCGGGCTTCACGGAAGACACAGGTAAGCAAATGTAGACGCAGAGGCAAAACGGGTTCAGACGGGCATCACGGTGAACTCAGGCAGAGGATGACTGAATGAAAGAAACCCCCCCCATGGCTGACTTCTACAGTTTTTTAACTACATGTGCTTGGGTTGACACTTGTCACCCATGAAGCTCATTCCTTCCCATTTGGAAGTCACTTGTCCTTCCAAAAAACTTAGGATAAAAAATCACATTTCACATGGCTTTTGGAATAATATTAAAATATTATTCCCAAGGACTTAAGCCCCTAGGCTCAACACTTAGCCCCTCTTTCCAACCTTCCAGCCCCCAATCCCTTACCCATTATATGGAAGCTTAGTCCCCCATCACTCATTCATCGTGGTCGGTCTGCATGCAACGGTGTTTATATTTTTTATTAATGTTTTGCATGAATACGTATACAAAAGCAGGCTCCCAGCCTTAACACTTAGGCTCTCCGGCCTAATAACACATAAGCCCACCAACTTATATAAAATTGGCTCACCAGCCTATAAAACATCATTACAATTCATAATGCAAGATTTATACTTTATAGACATGATTTACAACATGGCTCGGCCTTGGGGACATTACAATCCCCTCCCCTTATTTTTGCACTGTCCTCAGTGCAACTTTACACTGCATCTTCAAGCTTTTCAAAATTTTCAAAAAGATGCGGGTACTCTGCCCACATAACATGTTCATGCTCCCATGTTGCGTCCTTAGGATCGTACCAGGTCCACTGGACCTTTACAAGCCATATAGCTCAATTCCGGAGCTGTTTATTTTTCCTGTCCAATATGCGCACAGGATGCATTTGCAAGACACCTTCTTGTTCCACTTAAATCACATTCCAATTGATAACATGATTAGCGTCTGGTACATATTTCTTAAGGAATGAAACATGAAACACATTATGTATAGTCATAGATGCAGGGAATGCAAGCATATATGCAACTGGCCCAATCCTTTCCAGGATTTCAAATGGCCCACAAAATCTGGCTGTCAACTTGGTGCAACTTCCCAGGGAACTCCTGTTAGCTTTCACTTTCAAGAAATCATGATCACCCACTTTGAACTCTCTGTGGGTTCTATTCTTATCAGCATAACTTTTCTTCTTGTCCTAGGCAGCTTTCAAATTCTGCTTAATTTTTATCATTTGGTCCTCCATCTCCTTGAGCAACTCTGGCCCAACTACTTCTCTATCAGCTGGATTATCCTAGCGCGCTGGAGTATTGCACTTTCTTCCATAAAGTGCTTCAAATGGGCTCATCTTCAATGATGCATGATACCCATTGTTGTAGGCGAATTCTACCAAGTGCAGTTAGTCTTCCCATCTTGATGGTTTGTCCATCACATACATTCTCAGTATGTCTTCTATTACTCTATTCAACCTGTATGTCTGTCCATCAGACTCAATATGATAAGCTGTACTAAAGTTCAGATTCATTTCGAATCCCTTGAACAATCCTTTCCAGAAATTTGAGGTGAATTTCGGGTCTCTGTCAGACACAATCGTTTTAGGAATTCTGTGAAATCATGCCACTTCCCTTATGAAAATATCAACAACATCCACTGCCTTGTGAGTAGTTTTCAGTGGAATAAAATGGGCAGCTTTTGTAAGCTTGTCCACCACTACCATGATCGAATCATGTAGCTTGGCTGTTCTGGGCAATCCCATAATAAAATCCATTGTTACTACTTCCCACTTCCACTCAGGAATGGGTAAAGGTTGCAACAACCCTATTGGGTGCCTATGCTCATCTTTAACTTTCTGGTGCTCCATACATTTGGCGATGTATTCAACAATCTCTCTCTTCATACCTGGCCAAAAGTAATGGCTCTTGACCGCTACTACTATTTTTTGATATCCAGGGTGCCCTGCATAAGGCATATTATGCATCTCCTGCAAAATCATCTGTTTCAAGCACTGGACATTAGGTACAAAAATTATGTTCTTGGATAGCAATATTCCATCTGTTTCCAATTTATAAACTTCCATCTTCTATGGCATCTTACCCTGCTGTAGCTTGGCTACCAATTCTCTGTACTACAGATCTACTTTTGCAACCTCCAGAATTCTTCTTTTAATATCAGTCTGATACATGCTAATGGTTGTAGCATGTAATTCATGCACCCTCCTGCTGAGTGCACCAACCACTTTATTCTCCTTTCCTTTGATATGCTTGATCTCAAAGTCGTACTCACACAAAAATTCCAGCCACCTACTTTGTCTAGCGTTTAAGGTTGGTTGATCAAACAAATATTTCAGACCGTTGTGGTCTGTTCTCAATTCAAAAGGTAATGTCTCCATTTCCTCAGAGCGTGAATGATTGCTACCAACTCCAAATCGTGAGTGGCATAATTCTTTTCGTGCTCTTTCAGCTTCCTGGACTCATAACAAATTACAAATCCATTCTGACTGAGAACCCCTCCCAGTCCTTCTTTGGATGCATCGGTGCATACTATGAAATCCACATTTGGATCTGCAATTCTCAAGATTGGAGCGCTGGTTAACAACTGCTTCAATTGCTAGAAACTTTTCTCACACTCTTTAGTCCACTGAAACTTTTTCTCCTTCCTTTGCAAGGAAGTGATAGGGTTAGCTATGTTTGAGAACCCTGCGATAAACCTTCTGTAATAGCTCGCTAGACCCATGAAGGATATAACTTCCGCTACATTCCTTGGTGCTGACCATTCTCTGATGGCCTCAACCTTCTCAGGATCCACGATGATCCCTTCTTCTGAAATAATGTTCCCCAAGTAATGGATCTGCCTTTGATAAAACAAGCATTTGCTCAACTTGGCATACAACTGGTGTTCTCTCAAGACTTGCAACACCATCCTCAGGTGTTGTTCATGCTCTTCCTCTGACTTGGAATACACCAAAATGTCATCCAGGAAGACTATGACAAGCTTGTCTAGATAGTCCCTGAATACACCATTCATGAAGCACATAAAAACAACAGGTGCGTTCGACAACCCAAACGGTACCACTGTGAACTCGTAATGCCCATACCTTGTTCTAAAGGTGGTCTTGTTGATGTCTCCATCTTTTATTCTTACCTGGTGATATCTCAATATTATATCTATCTTCGAAAATATTTTCGCACCTTTCAACTGATCGAAAAGATTGTTGATCCTCGACAGAGGATACTTGTTCTTGACAGTTACTTTGTTCAATTGTCTAAAATCAATGCACAACCTCAACGTCCCGTCCTTCTTCTTCACGAACAGGACCGGGACACCCCAAGGTGACACGCTTGGGAAAATGTACCCCTTCTTTATAAGTTCTTCAAGCTGTAATTGCAACTCTTTCATCTCTGGTGTACTCATTCTATAAGGAGCTTTCGACACTGGAGCTGCTCGAGGCATCAAATTTATAGATAAATCGATATCTCTCTTCGGAGGTAGTCTGGGTACCTCCTGAAATATGTCTTCAAACTCTGTTAGTACCGCAAGGTCTCCAATCTTTGATACTTCATCTCTGGATGCTTCCTCGATACGGGCTGGAAACAATTGACAACCTTTTCTATAGCACTTCTTTAGTTGCATTGCTGAAATTTCTCTAACAACCACAGCTCTGGGAATTCCTTGGAATGTTTTTCGATTCCCCTCCTAATCTAGGCATGTAAATTCCTTGTTACGACAATCCAGGAGGGCATGGTGCTGGTCCAACCAGTCCATCCCAATTAATCAATCAGAAGAGCCTAACGACAGAATATTCAATTCATCCTTCGTGCTCAATTCCTTCATGTCCACCGGACATGACTTAACCAAATCAATGACTTTCCTCTTGGTTCCTGTAGCCAACTGCACTAACCAAGACTTTTCATGTTTTCTTCTTGATAAATGAAAACGTTCCACCACTCTAGGGTCTATATAACTATGGCTAGCCCCTGAATCAATTAAAATAATAAATGGTTGGTTGTTAATCATACCTTCCACTTCAATCATGTGCGCCTGAAATTCAGCTTGCTTGTTGTCCAGGGCCGCATAGATCCTTGGCATTCTACTACCCATGTCCTCCACTGTTTCAGCTTGTTGAACATTATGGACAATTGTTGCTTTGCCATTTTTATGGGGAAAATCTCTGTAGTTGTGGTTCTCTTTACAACCCCAACACTAAATGAGTGTCTGTCTTAGCCTTTGTTCTCCCACTTTAGCCATTCTCGACTCTCTAAACGATGGATGTCCTTGAGGACTATTTCTGAAAAAGGGAGGTTTGTTTCCCTTCTGTCTCTGTTCTTTATTAAACTTCTTCTGGTCAACCCAAGCCTTCCGAAAGGTAGGCTTTTCTCTTTGCTGTTCATATAAGAATTTCTCTCTTCTTATTGTTTCTTCCATAGTCTTAGGGTGATCATATTGAATCTTGTCACCAATGGGAGGTGGCAGTCCACTCAGATACCTCTGAATCTTGACAACCTCATCTTTGATGAATGGAACATACTTCAGTAATTCCAAAAACCTTCATTCGTATTCATCAATGGTCATGCTGCCCAGCTTGAGTTTGAATAAATCCTTCATCTTTCTGTCATAGAATCTTTTAGTTAGGTATTTCCTCTCGAAATACCACTTGAATTCCTTCCATGTACTATATTTCTCTCTAACGTGTTGCACCTTCACAAGCTGATCCCACCACATGGATTCTTTTCCTTTTAGTTGATACATTGCAATTCTTCCTTCTGCATGAGAGGAATAATTTTACAGTTGGAAATATTTCCTCATGCCAAGCAACCATGTTTCGGCATCTTCCTCCTTGTTATGTTCTCCATCAAATGTAGGAGGCTCAATCTTGTTCATTTCCCCTTTCAATTCTTCCACTCCATATCTTTGGTGTTTTCTGGTAGGGGATGGGCTTGAACTAATATGTGCTTCCCTACTGGAATGCTTTGGGGAATGACGATGATGTCTGCTGACACTCCTTGATCTTCTTTTCCTCTCAGGGGTCCTGTGACTCTCTGTCTTGCTTGAGTTACTCTCCTTTTCCAATTTATTTTCTATTCTTTCCAGACTCTTAAACATACTTAAGTTGAATTGACCCTACCTATCCCTGACTTTCATGAGATTTTGGCTATCAGCTCGGCGAGCCAGGGCATCTTTCTGCAATCTTTCAATGATTTTCATCATATGCTCTTCCTTATCCAATTCTCTTCCATGCCCATTGGAGTTCGATCCTTCGACTCCCAAGTTGACATCCCTTCCTTCTCTTTCGTTCTCTGAATTGGAGGCAATCAACACCTCTTCCATTTCTATACTCAGTGTCAATTTGTGGCTATCCTGACACTCGTTGAACTCTGCACACACAACATGCAGTCAACCGAAGTTTGTTAGGCCTTAACCCTTAATAAAACTACCACATTCACAAACCAACGCGAATAAGAAAATGTTTCAATTCCATGAATTTTCTGAGCTCTGCTCGACTCTACAATTTTTGGGTGATAGCCCCCGTTTTCTTAGTCCCCAACCCATGTGTCCACGGGCCATGATCAAACGCTAAACTTCTAGGTGCTATAAGGCTCTCCAAACGAAACTTTGGGTTTCGAGATTTTGAGCTTCGGGGTTTCGGGTTTCAGGGTTTTGGTCCTGGAGTTTCTCGCACTCACTTCCCTCTCCAACTCCCGACTTCTGAAAATTCGATTCCCTTATCCTCCGGGCCCACAGCATAGCTGTCGCCCACCAAGGTAGTGACACATGGTGTCCTTAAGAAGGTCCACCTAACTCCCAACAATGTTAGGGGGCCCCACTACTTTTACTTTTCATTTTGGAGTTTTTGGCATCAGGAGTTCATTCATCTACACATATCGAAATTTCGTTTGCTGAAATTATGAAATTAAGGTCTATTCATCTACTTGATCCAATGGTCAAGTTCCTCTCCTATGATCTACAGTGTAGATCATTTTAGGATTTCGGGGTTTCGGGTTTTCGGTAACCGGGAGTTCACGATGCAGCGACTCCAAACCTCTTGTCACTTCCATCCTCGAATTCTAATACACGAGTTCTTGTACGAGATCCAACGATCCTGGATGATTTGGATCTAATGGTCCAGATCTCTCCTATGCTTACACCTATCAAATCTCTTCCACCCTAACTTCCTCGCTAGTTGGTTGGATCTGATGGCTCACGGGATTTCGACACTTCTTCCTGGAAGCGCTCCATCGTTCGATTCTACCCTTGTTAATCCCTTTCGCGATTGGGGACTTGGAGTGACCAAGAATTTGGCTTGTGCTCCAAGTTCACGATCCCTGAATTCATGAAATGATCCAATGGTCCTGATTCCCCACGATCTGACGACTCAGATCTCATCAGCATTTCGCGTATCGAGATTTCGTGTGTCACGAGGTCGAAAAATTTTCCACCTTCATCCTCCCTATTCCCGAAATGTCGATTTCTTCCTGGACAATTAACGGTCCAGATCTCTCTTTAGATCGATGGTTGTGATCCAATTGTGAATTTACATTTCGTGAATTCTCACGAATTCACCCTTAGACCATTTAAGGTCACGAGACAATGAAAGGCTGATCGCTCTCCACGCGTCCTTTCCGATGGACGGTCCCGACGAATTCAAGATTTCACGTATCGCGATTTCCACACTCCTGTGCAACTCGAAAGGGTTTTAAACCTTGTTCACGTTCTCCAGATATGACGATTGTGAGGGTTCTCCTTTCCTCCCGAACAAATCCTATGGCTCCAACACTTCTGGTGTGGAGTTCTCTGTCTCCCTGTGGCCATATACCACACGGGCTGTAGTTTTATAATACCACCACACCTCCTGAGCTTTGTAACATGGTCAAGTAGCCCGTTGACACTCAGAAACATTATGAGGTTTGAAATTAGTCCTCTAGACAAAATTTCTTCTCAAATCCTTGGTCCAAAGACCACTTATCCGGCCCATCCAGGCTCAACATTGAAACTAGGCTCTGATACCAAACTTTAACGTCCCCCTCGACCGTCAACCCCACTGGCCGGGCAAAGGCTACTATGTGGAACAATATCATTCTCATACTTAATTAATAACATGCATTTAAGTCATATTAAACACATTTAACTCAGAGTAAGCACAAGATTACTGCTAACATAATTAATCGCTGGCATTAACAATAATTCATATGCACAACATAATACATGATACATATAAGCATCACATACATGCAAAACATAATATTAAGCATAAGTTGATACTTATCTTTGAAACCATGGTAATTCCACCAACCACGTACAGGCCTTCCACGAACCTCCCAACCTTAGACCATGCTGCTCATCACTCTCAGCAGTGGGTCACCCCCGAGCTAGGACTAAGCTCTACCCAAGGCAAGGAATCCTAGTCTAGGCTGAGGTTACAGGAAAACTGCACAGAATAATTGAAAGGATTCTTCCCATGATGCCTTCTTACGCCCACTACTCACGGAATCTCATTCCCCACATGCCTATTCCACCCGGGAGTATACACCTTCACAAGCACAGTCCATCAGTGCTTCACCTCCCTCTCTGGGTCTTGGCAACAGGCCGGATCAGGAAGTCTTAGAGCTCTGTAGCTGGTGCTGGACTCTCTCTGAAAGAATACCACTTCCCAG
>ML794751.1:497134-507302 GCA_009831015.1 Picea engelmannii | reverse complement strand
TACTATTATTTTCTCACCTCATTTCCATGGCTCCGTGGCTCTGATACCATGTAGAAATTTCAATACAAATTAAGTATTTCCTAGATTCTCCTGATCTAACAATTATATTGCACTGTTAAATACATAATCGCTTCTACTAATATTCTTGTGGAAATTAAACCATGATCACAAAGTGAAATATCAAGAACACATAACACATAAGTTTTTCTGGGAAAACATAAAGATAAAAACCCCACTATCATATATTATGTATATCATGGATCATGAAACAATCTCATACAAAACTCTAATCCAAGAGCTCTCAGTACAATACAATCGTCTCACACTGTCATACAAAACTTAGCAAATACATGTGCCAATTTTGTCTCTAGACAACCTGCCTCCTCTGCACAATCCCTACAATTAGAATTCTCACAATGAATTCGAATTGCCTAGTTTTCACATGCTCATGAGCATATCCACTGCATGTGTGATTGCATGAGTGCATTTCACTCAAATCACAACTGATAGCCAAACTGTCCCTTTCACCTGTTATCTCAACTAGGTCTCCACTGGATCTGAGATGCATGTAGTTAACCATGGCGAATCTTCAGTTGCATGTGAGTTCACTGATTGTGAATTAATTAATAATTAATTCACTGAACTCTCACTAGTGTAAGTTCAATTACAACTAGTACAACTGGGCTTAACTGACTTAACTAAGTTAAACTACTTCACAACTCTCATAACTACAATTATAGCTCTGATACAACTTCAAGTCACCTCCATGTCTTACCAGCCAACCTTTGAACTCGAATTTCCCATAGTTAACTGATTTGCAATTTCAGTTAATTATTTCAAGTAATTATGAGATAATAGATTAATATCTATTGTCCAATTTATTTAAGGGAAAAATAAATTAGACAAATGTTTCTTTTTGACTTTTCAATAGGAAAAGTCTCAAATTCTGAATAACATGATTAAATGAAGATGCCAGTTTCAAGCGCCACGTGTCTTTGCCACATAGGAATTTCTTACGGCCTAGTTTCATCCCAAGTCACCTTAGGTTTCCCTGTGTCCTAATCACACTTCCGAGTCAGATTTCCCACGTTATCTCTGTACGGAAAAATGGATCGACATCAAAGTTGTTTCTAGGAGATATCAATGAACAATGTTTAAAGAGAATCCCTGACTACCAATCCACCAGTTAGATTAGAGAAATGATGGGATGTTTTCAGCACGAGATACGATCAAATTATGCCATTTAGTAGGCTTGTTAATTTTTCTCTCCACATATGTTTCTACCCCGTGCGCTGATTGAACAACTAGAATTTGAAATCGCCAATAGATCACATTATAGCCCGCTCCCATGCCACCAACCTATGATCGAATTTAATTTAAAACATAATGAAGATCTGGCGGAAGATTTTGTAGAACCGCACTCATATCTCGAATTGAATAATTGATGCGACAAGGTAAGTATGATTCCTGTTTAAATCATTAAGACAACTTCGAAAACCTTCGTTCCTCACATAAGTTTACATTTTCAAAGAAACCGAAAAAGAAAAGAGAACATATCAAGAATTGCGTTTGATTTTTGGACTATCAAAACCAGGTTAAGCTAGAAGAAGAGGAAAAAATGCCTCCAAGAAAGAAAATTACCAAATGCTCACCGAGGAAACAAGGAGGCATATATTGGTGAAGGTTATTCTCTCGACACTGTGAGGTAGTTAGAATACGCTCCTAGGGTAGAACAAGTCATTAAAACTTCAACCAAGAAGGCATTCATTCAACCCCCGACTTTTCGTGACACATAAGTAAACACTGGATCTAAAATAATGCTCCCATAGTGGGGATATATATTCAACAGAATCAACTGGGAGGATTACCCATAGTTTATCCCACACAATGACCCGAATGTAAGGGCACTCGACGACCAAGTTTTTCTGAGAATTTGGCGGTCGTGCTTTCACATGGTATCTTTTCGAATTCCAGTTTTCCCATGCATCGAGTTCTTAAGTTGGTTAATTGATCACAAAAACGTGTAGAAATTCCTGATCAACGATGAGAATGGTGGGTGTGTCAGAGTTTTTCTCCTGACAGAAGTCCATAAGTACTACAATCTCAGGGACCTGGAGGAGCGGCTAAACATAGATTTCATGGTGAAGTTCTATGAATTCCATGACACCATCCGATTGATGGCCTCATGGTGGAAGGAGGAAAAGAAATTTACAAATTGAAGCAACAACTGGTATGGGACAGTGAACCTGAGGGAGCCATATGTCTACTTGATGGCTCTCATCTACTGATTATATAGAGAAAAGGAATGCACCAAGTTCTCGGAGGCATGGTTTCCCCTAGCATACATGGTGGATATTTTGGGGAGTAGTTTCAACTAGGGATAAATCATCTCCATGCAATTGAGTACCAATGTATTGTAGGCTCAGACACCGAAAGAAGGAGAAGCACCCTCTTTTCACATGGCCTCATATCTGCTAGATATAATCTGTGCGAGGAATGTCTTCACCGGTATGAATTTGAGTTGGCACGTTGTAGAACTTCATTTTCATGTCTACTTAAGCATCTTATGGGAGAACATGTACAAAATATTATTCCCTTATTTGCGATGAATTCATTGCTCAGGTTTATTTCATTATAATTAAAATTGAATTCCCAAGGTTTTCTGTAGAAGCCAAGAAATGATCTTTACGGTAGGCCACTGGTATCTAGATGAACACACAACCTATATCAGGGTGTTCGGGGCCACCGGAGCCCCACATTTTCTCCCTGCTCACATCCCAGACCAACTCATCGTAGGATAAATCTGTTATCATACTATCCTGCAGGGCTATAATGCTACTTTGTTCAAGGACAAGAAGTGAGCATTTATACCCTACGGTTTCCATGTGGGGTTTTATGTAGTGAAGGACACAACTCAATATAAAAAAGAGGGTTTGAGTTAGCTTGAATACAGGTTATCGATAGGCCGGTTTCACAAGTACGACCCTAAAGGCCTTGTCCTCCAACATGCTTCACAAGTCTCTTCCTGTTGGCATACGCGCATGACAAGTTCGAAGATGAGATGGCCATATGCGCATGACAAGTTTGAATATGAGATTTTTACAGAATTTGCTCAGGCTTGGGATGAGGTATTACAAAGGAAAGGTAATCCGAACATGACCAGGTTCAAAGCTATGAGCATGGATGAGTAGTTCGAAACAATAGAGCAGTCGACTCATGAATCTCTCAGGGTTAGAGAAGAAATCAAAGAAGCAAAAAACACATAGGCACAAAGGAGAGGGTTGATGTTACTAGAAGGAGCCCAGAGAGTCATCAACCATCTATAGAATGATCCTCAAATAATAGAAATGATGAGGATCCCCTCAGATGAACCAATTACAATTATAGAGGAGCCAAATGGCTTAGAGTCGATACAACTAGAGGAAATCACTGGTCTAGAAAAACCCAGAGTTCCATCACCACAAGTTAGATAACCGATGACCATTCCAACCCAGTTTGAAAGTCCAATAATACCAGGTGAAATAGTTGCGCCAAATCCCCTGTTTGATCTAATAACCATCTATGATGATGAGGAGAGTTCAGAGGTCCCACTGGTAACTCTGATACCGATTACAAAGCATAAGGAACCTGAGAAAACATCTTCTCCAAGTCCCGATGCATCAGTTCAAAAACCTCCGCAGGGAGACCATGAGGCCAAAAGTGTCTTATACATTGAGTTTCATGACCTATCAGGGACCTCGAAAGACAACTTCAAAGAGGAGCTAGGATTAGGTGGACAGAAAGAGGAAGTGCAATAGCAAGAGATTGACACTTCAACAACCGATCACCAAGTAAGTACTAAACCTATCAATGACTCTTCAATTTTTGTCGATACCTCACCAGCCGATGAACACCAAATGAAGGTCGAGCCATCAGGGCATATGAAAGAAGTACATGAACCAATCCTAGAGCAAATACACACAACAGGGAGCCTAAGAAACACTCTAACCTAAGGAGAGAAAATAATCGTTGTGCATGTTGATGAGGTCACCGATATATAGGATATCACTTATGATAAGAAGAGGAAATCTATCATGAAAAGGACCACCAAGAAGAGAAGACTCATGCTGTATAGCTCTATTCTCATCATCACGAAGGAGAAGCTGCTCACTACAGAACATGCAAAGATATCTAAGCTAATCGACACAGGGATGGCTATCGTTGATGCCATGTTGGATCGAGAAAAGCGAGATGAAAAGGAACTGGACGCTGCACTAAAGGAGCTAGATCATCTATGCCATTTGGAGAAATACTGTTAAGACTCAATGTAGGCCACGGTGTTTCTGAAGAGTGAGTTCCAAGATTCTTATAACAATTTCACAAGAGAAAGACATCTTTTCACTGCAGGTATAGCCGATTTCCAAGAAGATACCCTCATGGCACTAGAAACCTGGAAGGACATGGAGAGATGGTATGAAAAATCATACCAAGTGGTAGAAATAATTGACTACATCAACGCAGTGAAAAAGGGCCGAGATGCAAAGGTGCATGGTATTCAAGTGCTAAGGGATAGCATCATCTCTCAGATCAGAAAACAAGCCAAATTCTGGGTAAGTATGGCCCAAGACCCTTAGTGGGAGATACAAAATAAGTGGTCCGAGTGCGAAAAAGGATGGGAAATTTTTTTTTGGGAGATGAAAGGCATTGGCCTCTCAGAATTCATCTCACCTGAAGACTTTGTCGACCTGCATGACATAGTCAAGTGACATGCAAAACAAGACCCAACATGTGAATTGGAGATCGCATAGGTGGCAAGCATGGCACCGGGTCAAATACAATAGTTTATGGAACAACCGATCAATGCTCGTGCAGTTCTACAGTAGTTCAGTGCCAAGATCATAAAATACAGAGAACGAGCAGTAGAAGTGAAAAAAATCCTTTTAGACCCAATGGATCAACACAGGTTGTCGTATTCTAACACATGTGAGGATATATTTTTCAAGTGGTCATAATATGAGAAGAGTCACCCACTCCAGTAGAACCATGAGATGATTTCTAGAGAACAAAGAGATCATGCACCATGTGGCACTATTTTGTTTTACTTAACTTAAATTTGTAGCGGCTATTTTTAGTTAGTGATTCTTTATAAATAAAATGATTGACCTTTTAGAAATGGTTGATGGTTTTGGGAAGAGACCCTCTTTTTTAGGATTGTAAAGAACTATTTTTGAACAACCTTAGTTGAGAAGTCTTTTTTAGGACCAGAGACAAAATTCTATTTTTCATCAAAGGCGTTATGTGATTGGATTGAGGAGGAATTACTTCCAACTTTTATTTCAGTAATTGATGTTGTAACGAGTAAGAGTTTCTGAATCTATTGATAAGTTATTTGTTTCAATATTTTTGCAGTTCTTTTCTTCTTAATGATGGAAATCAAAATCATTGTGTGATTAATGTTAGAGATAAGGAAACTATTTTTCTTGCAATCATCTTATTACATGTGTATTTTTCTTGCGATAATTGTATCTCAGTCAATGATGAAATACCAACAAGTTAATGTATTAGTAATAGGATTGTAATAAGTGTGAATATCTTTGTTTGCATGCTTGAGCACTAGGGTTATCCCAAGATAAACCTTCTTCAGTAGTTAAGAATCTCTTCTATCAGTTGGTTTATACCATCACATCTCATTTTATCATAGTCATCTAATAAAAGAAAATAAAAAAGGAGAACATTTAAAACTGGAGGAACTTTCATAGGAAGATATCTTGTCAATCACCAAGTAAATCCCATCGATCAATTAGCTAGATCGAAATATCTAGAGAACCATTCCACCATCAAACACTGTAGAGTATAATTGGGCATCTGAGGCAGGTTTGGTTCCTTCTTTTGAGTTAAAGGGATCTTGGACCCCTCAACAGAATTGGCGCTAGAAGGAGGGGATTAATGAATGAATGGATACAAATATTTCTAATATAATATTTCATGTAGCCGACATATTAAAAACAACCCACATGCATGGCTAGTCATTCCCAAGATATTCCACATACAGATAGTACTCC
Source organism: Picea engelmannii (assembly GCA_009831015.1). NCBI lineage: Eukaryota > Viridiplantae > Streptophyta > Pinopsida > Pinales > Pinaceae > Picea > Picea engelmannii. Next base: position 501,261 of record ML794751.1, on the reverse strand, counting down.
TGAAACGAGTAACTCACCCCATCATGAGGAAGAAAAACTATTCTCGTAAATACCTTATGCTCTTCCCCACGAGGATTTGAACCAATTCATAATAATCACAAGAGCTTACGCTCGACAAATTGGATCGTTTCCCTTATCCCCGTTACTTCCTCGTAGAAAAAAATTAAGAAGACCAGTGGTTGATATCTCTGACCAGAGTTTTGTTCACACAGTAGAAGACCTGAATATTTTTCCCTCACTGAGATCAAACAACCCCTCAATCTGATCCTTGTAACACTAGCTAGTAACTACTCTGATCTGGATGATTTCGAATCCGATGAGGAAGGGTTCAATTAAGATCACTCAGTTTAAGAATTAGATGACATGGAGGATAAAAATGATAATAATGAAGAAAGTGGAAATCCACCTTCAAATAACCAATATTGGTTATCCAAAGATGCTCTGGCAATCCCAGGACGGGTACATAACCTCCCTCGACATCCAGGAAAATTACTTCCCAAGTTCGACCCTGAAACCTCCGGATTGCCTGAAGACCATATTAAAAATTTCATACTAGAAATAAGACCGATGAACGTATGTATAATTTTTCCGTATACCTTTGAGAATTCAGCCTCGACTTGGTATTTTAACTTTCCCATAGGGTCCATAACTAGTTGGACGAAGTTTCAAAAATATTTCTTAGACAAGTTTGCAGAAGAAACCACCACAGGAGCTTCGATGGATGAACTCGACGCCGCCACCATGAGTTCAAAAGAGAAGGTTAAAGACTTCAATCAATGGCTTACCACTATCCTGAACAAATTTCAACCTGAAGCTAAGCCTACTAATGAGTTGCAAATTGAGGTATATGCTAATGATCTCCCTGCTTCTATTTCCATGTTTTTGAAAAAGGTTGCCAAACCTACCCTAGATGAAAATTTGGAGGAAGAAAAAACAATTGAATTCCAAATGAATGGATGCAAAGAGGGTCAGGTCTCACTAGTCAAGAAGGAAGCTCAACCTCCACCTAAGAGAGGAATTTTTTTGGCTAGACCCCCAGGAAAACAAACAGAACAAGGTCTCGAAAAGAGAATTGGGGACATAGAAGACCTACAATGAATGATAAAGAAACTATCAAATGAAATAGTAGACATGAAAATAAGTGTCAAGGAAGGAAATCAAGGTCAAAGGCCCCATAATCCCTTTTTCAAGAGAAACCCGGTGTTTCAAAGCAATGAAACCTCCTCCAACCAACTTAAACATTGACCTGGGTAATGTAGCATCCAACTCTTTCTATACGTATCATCAAGAGAAACATTCTGAAAGAGACTATCCCCAATGGGTTCACGCTATTAATTTAATGGCCAATCGGTTCCTAGATGAAGTTTCCCTTACCAAACAATCAAGCGACTCAACGATGAACATTCTCGATTAAGGGGAAGTTGAGATGTTGGAAGAAACAACCAAGTTGTTATGGATCCTAACTTACCGATGCCTCAGGATGATGTATTTGAGGTTCAAGAACCACCCGTTGAGGTTTTGTTTGTGAAAACATGAAGTAAGGATCAACCAGTCTCAAATGACCTTACCATTGTCCAATATTCGATGGGAAAACAAACATTCGATCACTCGAAAGCATCTTTGGTCTCACAAATAAATACTATAAACATCCATACACGGGAGTCACCCAAGCTAGACTACAACATAGTAGAAGGCTTAAAAATGTTGAAGGCTAATGTGTCGGTCATGGACATGTGTAGAATTCCCCAACAAAAGAACTTTCTATTATAAGCCTTAAAGTCAATAGAAGCCCTTATAACAAGCACTGACCTAAGGGAGGCTCCATCTCCCACATATCTAAAGAATAAAAAAAATGTGAACACTTTCTCTGTAGATAAAAAAGGAAATCCTTTTGTACCACCTTTCCTTTTAACGTTTGAAGTATTCAACATAAAGCTCCATAATTTTTTAGTCGGCTTAGGGGCATCCTCCAATGTCATCCCATTATCTATTTGCAAGAAATTAAATAAAGTTCCACTCAAAAGTGATAAACATTTTATACAACTAGACATAACTCAGGTAAACTTTATTGGGGAACTTAAGGATGTCATGATCAGAATGGATACACACCCTAAATTTGTTTAAGTAATTGACATCATTGTAGTAGATATACCAGAAGCTTATGGACTGCCACTTAATCAAGATTGGTCCGAGAAATTGAATGGATACTTCAACACTGGGCTCACCTCTAGTTTCCATTAAAGAGACATACCAACATTATTAGGATTGATAGGGGGAGGTATCTCTAACATACTGTCACCGATTTAGAATCCTTCAACGAACCCTCGTCGACATATTTTCCCGTGCTAGGAAACTACTCTTGCAATTTTGATTTCGACAATTTCTCTCCTCTCTCATATGATGTACCTCTCACTCAAAAATTTGAAATGGATTTTCAAGTGAATCTACTGGTAGCGGTGGAAGAAATCCTCTTCTACGAAGAACCTTTGTTTGAAACCACAGACAAGGTATACAAAGATGATGAAATTAATAGGCATGTAGAAGCTGATAAATTTCTCTCACAAGTTTGGACATTGTACTTTGATGGGTGTAAATCACAAGAAGGGCCGGGAAGAGGATGTGTCCTCATTGACCCAAAAGGGAAGAAAACGTTTCTATCCTGTAGATTAGAATTTGAATACACTAACAACACTTTTGAGTATGAATCCCTAGTTCAGGCACTGAAGAAAGCCATATACTTAAGCATTAAAGAACTATAAGTTTTTCGGGACTCTGAAATTATCGTCAGGAAAGTAAAGAATACTATACATTGCAACTCACCCCACTTGAGGAATTATCAACATGAGGTGCATAGGATAATAGAACATTTTGAGGCCTTTAATATAATTGCGGTTCCCAGGACAAAGAATACTCTTGTTGATTCCCTACCTACTGCAGCCTCAAGGATATCCTCTTTAGAAGACTATGAAGCCTCCAAGTTCACCGTGGAACTACTCTATAAACCATCACTACCCAACAATATTTCTGATTGGAAGGTTTTTGAAGGAGATGAGCAGATTGTAGATTTTCTAACCAATCAAGAAAATTTTCAAGATTTGGCTATTGATGATGAAGTATTCCAAGAGAAAATGGAAGAAATCGATTCCCATGAACGAAAGGGAGAAATAGATCACTCCAGTAACAAACCAAGGTTTCAAACGATACTGAAAGGGGTGGCCAATTTGGATAACCTTTTCGACCCGAGGGAAAGATTTAAAGGGTTGACGAACAAAAAGACAAGGAGTTCGTGTCCCATATACAAGAGTATAAATGTAGGAACCCCAAAAAACCATAAGTATATAAATATAGGAAAAACAATGTCTAAAGAAAAAAGGAAATATTATCTCAAACTTCTTAGATAATATCAAGATGTTTTTGCATGGTCCTACCGAGAATTGAAAACTTATGACACTTGCATTATTCAACACACAATCCCGTTAAAATATGGAGTAAAACCTTTTCAATAGAAGCTCAGGAAGTACCATCCATCTTTTGGCACAGGGGTAGACCCAGGGTTTAATGCTTCAATATCGCACCAACAAAACCCTAACTATCGACCCTTTCGGCAACACCTGTGAAGCACATGAAGTCTCACCCAAGGTAGAGACGGGCGGGGGGGGGGTGGTTGTAGGACACAAGTGTCTACAACCTAGCTCGGACACAGATATGTGATTACACACTTCAACAAAGCACTTAGCCAATAGTATGCATTCTGTTATGATTCTTATTCACTTCGTAGATTAAACCCTAAATACAGAACAACACTGTAATAAATAGATCAACACCTCTAAGCACTTAGCATTAGTTCAGATCTAATATCCATTCACAACATAAATCACTAAGAAATTATAGATCTATCTATCATACATCAAGAACAATGCACTAAGAAAACATAATCATAAACACCATCAATAACATTGCACAAAGCACATCAACACATGATACACATGGTTTACCCCAGTGTGGGGCTACATCCACCAACTCTTCTTATTCTTTATTAGCTTCTTCCAATATTATTACATGCACCAAGCCACATATCGAACTCCGCAAAGGACAGGATATTTGTGTGCACCTCGCCAGATCCTCCT
>ML794751.1:469515-487168 GCA_009831015.1 Picea engelmannii | reverse complement strand
ATCGGGCCACACTTTGCAGAGTATACTTAGAGGGTGCTTCCATTTTTTATTTTCACTTGCATCGATAAGTTTCTCTAGTGTTGGTTGTTGTAACTTTTCTTCCAATTAATTTAGTGTTTTCCTGTCTTATCTTCTAGGAACATTTTTAGTGTGTGTTACTTTTGAACATTTAGACTACCCTAGAGTGTCTTTGATCTTTGATCCACCGGTCATGAAGGCTTCTTGGCCTGCTGCCGGTTACACTGGAGCCACCCTCGCCACCATTAAGGCAAAAGCTAGACCAAGAAGGGTCTTTTGAAGCGACCGGGTCACAAGCAATTGTGCCTGACCAACCTATGGAGGAATCAACCGTTTTGGACCTTGAAGAAAATGCTATTGGCCTGGTTGAAACCCCAACCACTGATTTCTTGGCACCCTTCATCGTACCAATTCAATTTTACGAGCGCCAGACAATGTTGCACAGAGCAATGGAAACAAATGTTATTACTCCTTCTAGGAATTATTCAATTCCCACTACGGTTGTCACCACAGGAGAGTTTTCACCTCCTAACCCACCATCACCAGTTTGAGCCACCATGGTCTCAACTGCCTCTACATCGCACAATGGCCTGATCCCATTTTTGGCAGTGGCCACAACCCTTTTCACTCCAAGTGCGACAGACCCTCCGTTCTCATACGGGATGCCTAGTTTGGGTACAAGTCTTGTACTTTCCTACTCCACTTTACAGACTTTAGGTCTGGGGGTAGGGAGATCTAGCACTCCTCTGCAAGGTCACATGGGGGGAACTCTTGCTCCTTTTAAATCTTTCCCTTATGGAGGAGGTCATATCCCTCCTTCGTCCCCTTCACTCGGTGGCTCGCATCAACAATCCACCGGGAAACCTACACACCATAGTTTGTATGGAGCGGGGAGTCAATGACCACCTTCGCATAATATGTTAGTAGGTTCGACACCGTTTTCTTTGACCATAAATTTTGGTAACAACGCCTTCTCGTCAGCCGCCTTCCCGACTGGGGACAATCCCGGTTTTGGACAATCTATTCCTATGCAGGGTACTATTCCTGCACAGGGGGAAAACTTAGGAACTTCTTCCGCATCAAGGCCTTGGAATTATTGGCAGGGATCCGTTCCCTCGTCCAGAATGCTGATCTGGGGTATTCTTTCCACAATCAATGGAAGCCCAAAAAAACTACTATGCCTATCCCCACGGGGCCAACATGGGGCAACCCTTCCCAGATTCCTTCGAATATAATGCATGCCCAACCATCTATGTCGTATTTGGGAAATCAACCGATGATGTCTCCACATACGCAAAATCCATACGCTAGCTAGAGCCATGGTTTCTACCAGAATTTGGGCCAGCAGCCGAACTTTTCCTGGCAACCTGGTGCCAGTCAAACTCCAAGCCCCTTTTTCCCGGGTTATCACCAACAACCCAAACTACCCTTCCTGGCAACTTTGCACTTGCCAGATTTGACAAGGTTGTTGAATGACCCTATCTGTCATGATCCGCGTTGGCTTCCTATGCCGACAAAGTTTCCTTCGGACATCCCAAAGTTCAAAGCCAAGCCTAACGAAGATCCAGGAGATCATGTGACTACCTTCCATCTTTGGTGCTCATCTAACTCATTGAAAGACGACTCCGTACAATTGCGATTTTTTCAATGTACTCTCATTGGGAGTGCCGCAAAATGGTACATTGAGCTCAATCACTCAAGATAATCTTCCTTTGGCGAATTGGTTATGGATTTCCTAAACCATTTCCAGTTACCTGTGAGATACGACGTTGACATAGAGATGCTTTCCAATTTCGAACAGACAACAGCGGACCATATCTATGATTACATCCAAGAATGGAGACGCTGGAAGAGTTTAATTAAGGTGCCAGTCCCACCAACATTCCTTCTTGAGTGGTTCCTTAATTCTTTGGTCTCGCAGTTATCCAAAGACGTCGCAACGTCGGGATTATTCTCCAAAGAAGACGCCATCATGAGAGCTCAACAATTTGATCTCATCTATTCTCAGTCCAGTTTATTATACAACATCTTGCCAGATGCACCACACTCAATACTTGATAAAACTAGACAGAGAGTTGGACCACATGCCGATGGTATTGTTGGTTCAGCACAAACAAAGCCTGCTGAGCAATTGACGAAGCAGCCACACAAATTATCTATACAACACATAGCGGCCAACCAAACTACTACTTTGGCTGCTCCCCCTACTAAAACGTCGGAGGTACACACAATGCAATTGATTAACCCAGAGGCCACCCAACAGCCTGAAGGAAAGAAAAAAAACAAAAGAAGGGTAAGGGGGATAAAAAACCTACCGATAATGCTAGCAGGGACAACACTGAGAAATGGAAGGTGAGGTATCCATGGAACTTGTGTGCGGAAGACCACCCGACCCATCTATGTCCTCGGCTTGCAGAAGCCCAAAAGTTTGTGACGCAACAACGGTCTGCTATGTTGACCAATCCATTTCAACATGGGAAAAATCTAACCCAAGCCTCTGCAAGCACGGAAGGGGGCAGCCAAGAAATCTCTCCGTCTTCGAACAACCCAACATTCGATAATGCATATATGGTGAAGGATGATGCTTTTATATCGACTAGAGTGCATGACTATAGTAAACCAAACACTTCTGAGAAGGGCAAATAAGATGAACTCCCATCTCTTCCTCTACAGATTGAGAAGACATTGGGTGAAACAATGACATGCATTCCCAAAGGCACTTTCAAAAATGATTCTCATAACCCAAACATAAGGTCCGCCCTTAACTACTCTGTGGTGGAAGATTTATCACAAACGCCTTGTGCGATGTCCACTTTGGAGGTCCTCCAAAGCTTTCCTTCCCAGAGGAAAGACTTGTTAACCGCTTTAGGATCTACCGAGATTTGTAATCCGAGTACAGTCATGCTGGATACAACCGACTTAAAACCTTGTCTTCCTTACCACGTAGCGTTTCAGATAGTAGTGGCTTATTCCATGAAAAATTTTACTCAGAATATCTTCTGCATGGTGGTTGATGAGGGCACCTTGACATGCGTTATGTCGTTGGCATGTTGGAAGGTCGTTGGCTAGCCCGTTTTGTCTCTATCACCTACTCTCCTCACCGCTTTCGATGGTCCTTCGTTCCAACCACATGATATCCTTCCTTCTTTTCCCATGCAGTCAGGAGGGAAGACTGTGTGTATCGAAGTAGAGGTAGTCAATGCACCCCTTGACTATAATCTCTTGTTAGGAAGGAGTTGGACTTATGCCATGCAAGCGGTGGTTGCTACAGTTTTCCGAGTCTTGTTGTTTCCACATGAGGGATGGATAGTGGCCATCGATCAATTGTATTTCTCCAAACCTGACCCTTCATTGGGGGCATCCACGGTCCCAATGATTGATAATCCTAAACCAGGCATGGTCAACGTAGGGGTTGGTTTGTGCCCATCTTTGATGGGAACCTTCGATTACCTGGCCCCTCAAGATGATATCAAGTTTATATCCAATCACCATAAGTTTGAGATTTTTCAAGTTTGTCATTCCACACGACTTACTTTGATGATCTGCGGATACTTCCTTCCCCATGTCCATGCCCTTCTCTGCAACTGAAGTAGCATACTCTTTATTCCAGCAAGCTTCAACCAACACTGATACAACTCTTGCACAAGAGTTTGATCCACTTCTCAAGCCTATTTGGGCTCAGGGTTCTCTCACTGACGCCGATTCATTAGACTTAGTCTTGCCCTCTGATGAAGCTGTAATTGAAGCAATGACTAGTCCAGAAAAACCCTGGCAAGATCTTCATCACAGATCATACTTCCTCCCAGAGTTAAGTAGAATTGAAGCCAGAGAATTCACCTTGACTATGACTGGAGATAGGTCTTGTCCTATTAATCCCTTAGCTACACATGAGATTTATGCTGAGGGTAATATGGCAACCATTGCTGAAATGATACCTATCAATATCTCCAGAACACCTGGCGTCATAGACAATGTTTTCATTGGATAATACTGCTCCCCCGAGGAGATGCTAGGAATCGACCCACAAAGAGTCGATCATGAGCTAACTTTGTTGTTTGTCAAGATCGCTTTGAGATCCGAAAGAAACATCCGGTGAGACTGCATTTATTCTTTTCGATCTCGTCCGGATTAATTGAGAAAAGTAACCTCTACGGGTCTTCTTTTAAGCCCTTTTTCAGACCCTCTAAACATGAAAATATTGTTGAGCGATCTTGTGGCCTTTCACGCTCATTAAACTAAAATTTGAAGTCACGTATGTGCGATGGTATTTTACCCCTTTTTGGTTCAAACGGTCAACTGTAGGAACAAAGGTATACTCTATGGAACTTCAGTTCCTTAGAAGAGTACTCTCAGGTATAATTTTATCCCTTTTTCGAGCCTGAGGGACTAAACTTACGAAGAAGGAACCCCCACGGAATCCATAGTTAATCTCTTTTTAGACTCCCTAAAATTGAAAAGATCGCTGAGTGACCTTATTCTTTCACACTCGTTAAACTGGTCCAGAAGAACATTCCTAACGGAGTCCATAGTTAAGATTTTTTCATACTCCTTAAAAATGAAAAAATGGTCGAGTGATCTTGTCCTTATCACACTCGTTAAAATGGTTTTGAATAGACGTCTTGTCGGTGCTAGTTTACCCCTTTTTTGAACCGACTAGACTATCTTTGAGAAAGGTACCCCAATGGAGTCTCCTATTATGTTTTTTCAGACTCCCTAAATATGAAAAACCACCGAGCTTACCTTCTCTGGGCTCGTTAAACGTACATTGAAGGACGTTACCATTGTGTGTTTTGTTAACCGCATTTTCATACCTTATACGCCAGCCTTGTAACAGTTTGCTTCTGCGTTTTAACACCCTTGGCCCCCAGAGGATTTTTCCTGAGTATCATTATTTTGAACATCAGTCTTGTCCTTGTGCCTTGAACTTGTATGTTTGCAATACTCGTTCCTCCATTGTAACGTAACATTCCTTTATTCTTTTTTCCAAAAAGACAAAAAAAAAATCAAATATACACCAAAAAGAGGAAGGGAAAAGTATTTTATTTATTGGCAGCATAATGAGTCGCCCTTGGATAAAGCACATCTATCCATTTTTTCATCAAACCCTAGGATTTCATATGACCTTAGGAAGTTGTTCTTGCTACATAGAGCTGTGTCCTCCCCCGTTTGGTTATTCTTCCAAACATATGGAGAGTTTGCATTGCCTCCTACCTCGAAAACTTATGTTAATGCCATGCTGCCTGAGTCTCATCATTTATTGTGCTATTGTCCAAGGGAAGTTTTTCACCAAGCCTAAGTCGACCCCTCTGCAATTTGTCTCTTTCCCTCATACACGATCATCCTGAATGTCCAATCAAGTCATTGTTCAAAATCAATGAAGCCTTCAGTCTGATCATCAAGTCCATGACCAACGAGCCGTCGAAGACCTCTGGGTAGTGCAGTCGTACACTCATATTACACTCCTACCCGAGTTTTGAAGATTTTGAAGAAGTTCCTCGAGCTCTGAAGAACTCATCTCCAGCCATCAGGCCGTATCAACTTCTAGAAGATGGATACTCTATATGTATATCTTTTTGATTTCGAGATGTAGCTCCGCTGTGTATTTTTCGCGGCTACTCTTTATATAGTTATATGACATGGATCTATAGTGTATTTGATTGGTAGCCATGATTCTATTTTATCCCGACCATGGGTATGCCCGCCTCGGTGAGACATTTGTTATTTTGCAGATGGCACCTCTCGGTTCCTGATCATTGGGATCAATCGTTCAGCACATCAGTAAAGATTGGTAATGTATTTCGACCATCATATGCTCTTTTGACCTCACACATTAGGGGGCATCTGTTATAACCCTAAATTGCACCATACATGCTTATCTGGCATCAGGCCATCTCAGATCCCTTATTTTCCAAAGCACTGCTAAACAAACTCTTTAAAAAACCTCTTTTATAAGGGCCCACATGCCCTACTCCATTACTGCACGAGTGTACACACTAGCTGACCTAAAACAACCTGCATGGACCGACAAAAGCACGAAAAAAGGAAAGTTGCTGACGAAACACACAAATTTGGGAGAGTTAACTGAAACTCCCGGCCATGCATGGCTGAGGGTTTGTCCAAATACCTAGCTTCTTCTAGCCTATAAAATAAGGGCTAGGGGTCCCATTTGGAAGAGGAAAAAGAGAGTAAAGAAACTCTACACAATTGCATATTCCCATTGTCCCAACCCCTTATCCATCCTTGTGCAAGAAGAGATACAAAGTAAAGAAGTTGGAGGACATGTGAAGAGGAGCCCAGGATCAAGATTCGCGGAGCAGTGGGTGGTATCGACATTGTAAGTTGATTCATTAAAGTTAATAATAAAGAGATTCTTTTCCTATCCCACTATATGAGTTCTTCATAGTTCAGTAAATATATGTTTGAATATCTAACCCATTAGTCTATAGGTAAAATGCATGTGTATTTTGTTGCTTGTTTTGTACGCAGGTCAATCTTGAGAGGATAGCTGCCAACAAGCAGTCAAGCATGAAAGGGGATCAACATCGAACATCTAGAACAAGGTATGTTGGTCTAACCATGTATTTGATGAAAAGGAATGGGGTTTAAGTATGAGGAATAAGGTAGAAAGTAGATTTCTTTTGGTCATATCTACATGCATAAGATAACCCCATTTGCTCGTCTGTAAGGGGATTTCCCTCACAACACCCGAGCACTCCATTTTCGACCAGACTGTCAAAGTCCCAAAAATGGTCAAACATGACCAGCATTTCCTAAAAAACTAGTCAAGGGCCAACATGCCCCCAACACTCACTTGTGACGCGTCCTGAGTCACTCTAATCTGGAAAACACTACTTTGAAGGCCTCAAGCTTAGCTCAATCTGCCTCGACTTGCTACTTCACTAGAGCCTCCTTCTCGATGAACTCCTAGATTACGTGAATGATGACAGGCCCTTCCAGTCATTGTTCTACTATTGTGACCACCTGTTCCAACTGTGATCCTTGTCCCTTGAGCTCTTAAAAAAGTTTGCAAGCTTCATCATGCACTGATTGGAGTCTCTGTGTCACCTCCATAACTCGACTCTATATGATAGTGACCTGCTGCTGAACTACGCATTGCTTCCGCGGCCTTTTCATCTTCTCCACTACTGTAAGATTCTCCAGCTGTAGTTGCACAGTCGACGCATGTTGCTTCTCCTCCTAGAACTGTGCCTCTAATATGCTCAACTCTGGGTCTTCTGCAAGGCGCTTGTAGGTCTGCACACTTTGGTCACTGAGTTTCTTGCATTCTACGACCAATGCCATGATTCTTTCTATTGCACTCCTGGCAGTCTTTTCCCTTTGATATCGTACTTCCTGCAGAGTGCTTACTCATCGAGCTTCCATACTTAGCTCTTAACTATCTCTTCTTCTGTTTAGGCCAATCTTGGCATAGAGCTTAATTCTCTAGTCACTGCCTCTCTAATCCCAATCTTCTCTGTGAGAAATTGGTATTTATCTTTCTGGATTTTCTCTCTATCCGCCTCAAACTTCGCTATAATGTCATATTTCTCTTGTTGCGCAACCCGAAGTTTCTCTAGGGCTTCCCCCTTTTCTTGCTTCAAGGCCTCTCTAGCCTTCTCCTTCTCTTCCTGGACTCAACGAAGGTGAGCATTTGTTGCATCTTTTGACCTTCAAAATTGGGTGGGCTCATCCCCCAATTCTACACCTTCTGATGATGACAGTGCAGTAGACACTGTGCGGGTCAAGTAGATGGCTTGTTGTACGCCCTTCAACTCCGCCTCGATTCTTTCATACATCGTTTCCTACTTTTCTTCATGTCGCTACAAGAGACCCTCTGAGGCATCTTCTATAGCTGCGATGATGAGATCAAAATCATCCAATGTGAGCAAATTCTATGAGTTGGGCTTATTGCCTCGGGATTTCTTCCGTGATGAGGGTTTCTTTGGAGAAACCTTCCTTTTCTTTGATGTATCTGTGTCTATTAGGGGATCCTTCAATGGTGTTACTTCACCCTTTTATTACTTGTATTATTCCCCTTCCTCTTCTTGGTTTACTTCATTTCCTCCTCCTCTAGGTGAGTGCGACACCGTTTCCTCCTATGAGTTGTCCTTCTCTTGACTGTCTATGTCCCGCACTTCCTCCTCCTTCTTCTTTTTCTTAGCACTACTTGGTCCATCATACTTCATTCGGGTAACCACAGGACTTCCGATGAGGTCGAGGTCGGACAGTTCCGCATCTCTGACTGGTACAAAGAATTCAGCTGGCCATTATTTAGTGATCTCTTCTAGGTCTTCCTCGGTTAGCTTATAATACGACTGCAACTCCTCTTTACTTTAATCCTTGCGTGCAGTGATGTAGATAAACTGGTGGTATGCGCAGAACTTCTCTAGTGGTCTGTAAGTATGCAAGGTGTTCAGAGTCATTTGAGGGAATGAATAAATGGAACACATGAGATGTAAGTAGTAGGTGTGGAACACCATGTTTGGTTGCCACTGCTTCACCATATCACTTGACTAACACAAGGTGGTGAACCTCATGACCAGTGATTTTGATGGATTGACTTCAAGGAATGTCACTCCCTCTGGCATATCCCAAGTGACAAATGCTATAAGAATCAACAACCAACTAAAGTGGAATTCAAATCCTTGGTCCTATGCTTCATGACATTCCTTCTCCAACTCATTGACGAGATAGCTTGCCCAGTTCATCTGCATCCCTTCGACGCACTTTCCTGCGAGGTCGATGACGAAGCCTATGAATTGTGTCAACTTGTTCTTTCTGACAAGCTTGCCAACGATCAGTTGAAAAGATAGGTGCAATGTGCCATCTTGGATGGAGGCTACCTTGTAGACTCGCTTCCCCTTCTCGACATCAACATACGCCTCCTTGATGCGCTGCGCCAAGCGGCGATTTGATGTCTTCCCAGGGTATAATTTATGAGGGTTTGATCCTTGCATGCTTAATCTAATAATGAGGTGGATCAACGTCGGAGCCACAGTGATACACCTATCCAACCACCGATACCCTCCACGGAAGCACGACAGGAGGAGTTTAACGCACGCATTAACCTCCTGATGTCTGCCGAAGTGTGGGATCTTCATGACATTCAAGATAGTTGACCTCGCTATCTCTTTGATTCATGGATGGTTAAATATCTTAGGATTCTTCCTAGTAATATTTGTCAAGTATCGATGCGGTGCGAGCATCGCATAATTCTTCATATCGTCGAGGTTAAAATCACTTATATTAAGAGCTGGGATTAGTCCCAACTACGGTCCTATTGCACGTATCCCTTTCAGGAGGTACGCAGTGATGAGTGTGTATTGAAAATCTCTCAGGACGCTGTCATGACTAACTCCGCTAGCCAAGGGTGGGATATAGTCGGTAAATACCGACGAGAGATTCTTTGCGTTCACTAGATCATCATGGTGCTTTCTTCTCTTCTTTGTCGTAGTTCACGATGGCCCAGATCGACGTCCAGTTGAGGGGGATTCTTGCAATCCTCTCGTTGATGAGGCCTATATATCTATGGACATAACCTTATCAACGATCAGGTCTATCAATATCTCTTCTATGAATTTCTCGACTGTGCTAAGGTCGCCTAACATAAACGCTTGTAATCAAATAGCTTGGACACTCAAGGTAATCAAATCAGTGGCGAGGTACAACATGCGACGAATTAAATAAACAACATCGTAACAGATTCATCCAACAGGTTGAAATGCCTCAATCCATTCGTTATGGCGCGGTCTCAATGATCCAATGGTGATATTTTCCACAATAAATGCATTTCTAACCAATCCATAACATCGTTCTAATGGTCAAGATGCCTCCAACGCTAATATAGCTTCTCCGTGGTGAAGTGCCTTTCTACGCAGTTCTACTAATCTGACGAGGTTCAAATTCTGCAAGCCTTCCTTCTGTGAAGTCTTCTCTGGAACTTCTTGCAGTATTTCTATTTTTGCTTTCTTCTTACTGAGATTTCTTTCCTTCTTTCCTGTGATCTGAGTATCGGGGTTCCTCGTTCCATTCTTATTCTTATCTTCTCTTAGCATAGTAGATTCGCACTGCTGAGGGTCTTCCAAAGGGTTCAAATTTAATACCTCTCTTCTTACTACTTCTGGGGTAGGTGTTATTTTCTCTTGCATGGATAGGGTTTTCAAGCCTTCCTGGATTCTTGCAGCTTCAACAACTAAGTCTCTGGTCCTCATTTGCTTCAACTTGTCCTCTTGTTATTATATTATTCATGTTATTTTCATAGCCACGAAGTCCCTTAATTCTTTCTTTTTTTGTTCTATAGCTTCCTCTTCTTATTTCCTTCAGATCTAATCTGTCTCAATCCAAGTCTTTCCTAACAAAAGTGAAAACGAGGCGTTGTTCTCCACAAACTTAATGACTTCAAATTATTCTTCGGTTTATGTTCCATGAGAAATCATAGGTACATTAGTAAGTCTTCCACACAGGGTTATCATCTTTCCTTTAAACAATCCTATCCCTCCCAATGAAGGAATCATAACAGGCTTTCCCAAAATTTCCCAAGTACTTTCTCGCATAAGATTTACATGTGTTTTCTCATCTAATGCAAAATCTATGTCGAAGTCTCCTATTCTTTTTTCTATGCACTCATTCTCTTTTAAGATCTCTGGTAAACTGACGTCTATGTGATCCTTCAGTGTTTGTCTCATCTATAATAATATATTCTCTTATTCTTTCTGGTTCTCTAACATATCCTTAGTTTCTTGACCTTCCTCATGGTTTTCTTGTCTCAGTTTCATCTTTTCAACTTTACCAATCATTCTAGGGAAATCCAAAACCTCATGACCAACAACTTTACAACAAAGACAAATAGGACCTATGCTAGGGAATTCTTTAGAAAGATGCCCTGATCTTCTGCATTTATAACATAGTGTCAATCCTCTCTTTCTCTTAAATGATCCCCAACATTTCCTGTACTGTGCACTGGGATCACAGTGATGGACTTGCAATCTCCACAAATTATTTCTAGGGTCCTGCATCCAMTTGTCAGTCCAAAAATTCTTTCTATGCATAGGAATAACATATCTTTCACTATTTCTATCAAATCTATTTAGATCAAATCTTCTTTCTTCTATCTATGCCCTAGTTTTCATACTAGGACCAAATCTATCAAACATACCTAGATTCCTACTTTTGAAGAAAACATTTCCCACTTATCTTACCTTTGTCAGAGCATAAAGCTTTAATATCTTACCTATTTTTTTCAGATCAGACTTCTCTTTTAGCAAAGATCTTCGCAATTAGAGTAGAATACTTCACACTACAACAATAGATCTACGCACATAGATTTTTGTTTTCTTCAGTTCCCAACAATCACAGTTTTAGGTCCCAGCAACAAAACCATGTGTTAACATAGGGGCAGACCCAGGGTTCAACGCTTCAACAATGCACCAAAAAAACCCTAACTACCGACCCTTTAGGAAACACCTGCGAAGCAGATGAAGTCTCACCCGAGGTAGAGGCAGGGGGGTTGTAGGAATCAAGTGTATACAACCTAGCTGGGACACAGATCTGTGATTACACACTTAAACAAAGTACTTAGCCAATATTATTCATTCAATTATGATTCTTATTCACTTCTTAGATTAAACCCTAAATATAGAACAACGTTGTAATAAACATATCAACACCTCTAAGAACTTAGCATCAATTCCTATCTAACATTCATTCACATCATAAAGCACTAAGTAATCATAGATCTATCTATCATACATCAAGAACAATGCACTAAGAAAACATAAGAATAAGCACCATGAATAACATTGCACAAATCACATCAACACAGGATATACATGGTTCACCCTAGTGTGGGGCTATGTCCACCAACTCTTCTTCTTCTTTATTAGCTTCTTACAATATTCTTACATGAACTAAGCCACAGATCCAACTCTGCAAAGGACAGGAGATCTACGCGTACCTCGCCAGATAATCCTTCCCTGGATTAGGTCAAGGCACAAAGCCAACTACAACCACTTTCACTTATCTCTGCAAGTCTCACATACGGTATGCACAAATCCTTCACAACTATTCAAACTTAGCAACCCTCACAGGTTCTTGCACAAATCTGATCATAACTATAATCACATAGATTGAACTAATCTCATACTTCTTTGTACATAGCCAACACTAGCACTTAACACACTGACCTTTTATTACATTGCCTAGATACTTATTTATACATTACAAAAGATGCCTAAACATGGGTAAACCCATGGGATGACATCCCATACCCATTACATAAACCCTAAAATCCCCAAAGATCCCACAAAAAAGGCAATATCCCATGATCTCTACTTCGCCTGGGCGCTCCGTCTTTGACCAGCTTGTCGAAGTCCCCAAAATGGTCAAACATGACCAACGTTTCCTCAAAGCCTGGTCAAGGGCCAACTAGATGCTAACATTATCTTTGAGGTTATACAATCTGTCTGGGTAGCAAATTTGGTTCCTGTCAGGAAAATGTCTGGGGAAATCCGCCTATGTGTAGATTACAAAAATATTAATAGAGCATCAAAAAAGGATAACTACCCAGTTCCACCGATGGGACAACTCTTTCAGATAGTGTCTAGTTATGAAATTTTCTCCCTTCTAGATAGTGTTTCAGGTTACAACCAGGTTCTAGTTCCATAAGAAGACTGATTGAAAACTACCTTCTGAACCAAATGGGGAACTTTTTCTTATAAATGCATGCCCTTTGGGTTGATTAATGCAGGAGAAACCTTCCAAAGGGACATGGACGTAGATTTTTGGGGATTGATTAACAAATGTGTAGCAGTATACTTGGACCACATCCAACATCTAGAAAAGACCACATCCAACATCTAACCTAGATTTTGAAAAGGTGTAGGAAATATGGAATATATTTAAACCCTAAGAAAACTATATTTGGTGTCGAGGAAGGGAAATTAATAGGTCATATTAAATCTCAAGTAGGAATTCACATAGTTCCAAAATGAATAAAAGAAATTTAGCTAAGCTCTCCTTACCCCACAAAAAAAGTCTATGCAATCCTTCTTTGGGAAAATTAATTTTGTGAGGAAGTTCACGCCCAATTTCGCTGAAACTATCAAACCCTTACAAAAAATGATTCGCAAGGATGGTGATTTTAAGTGGGATGACGAGCGAAAAGATGCTTTCAATAATATCAAGACTGCAATATCTCAAGCTTCGGTGCTGCGAAGTCCCGACTTTAGTAAATATTTGTTCCTCTATACTTTCACCTCTAACCAATCCTTAGCTACAATTTTGACTGAGAAGGATGATGATAACAATGAGGCACTGGTATCATTCATGAGCACTAATCTCCTAGGGGCCGAATTGAATTACCATGCTATAGACAAACATGCTTATGTTGTGTACAAAGCAGTAAAACATTTCAGATCTTACATCCTAAAAAATCACACCAAAGTCATCGTGCCTCATCTCATAGTCCGATTCCTATTCACTCAACATGAGATGGGGGAGAGAAGAGGTAATTGGATGGAAGTTTTCCAATAATTTGATCTAGATATAAAACCTGCCAAAGTAGTGAAGAGACAAGGATTGTGTAAACTGGCCACAGAAGCCCAAGACTGAATAAATGAAGACCTTGGGTGGGAAAATGAATTAGCATTATGGTTTAGTGAAGCTGTATGCATTCCCCCAAGGAAAGAGTCTTGGTATGGAAAACTGTTTTACCTCCTGCATCATGGGACGTTCCCAGAAAACCTAAACCCTAAGGAAATGAGAGCTCTCAGACTAAAATCTACACAACATCGTGTTATAAATTCAGTACTTTTCCGTGTAAATTATGATGGGTACTTGTTGACGGGAGTTTATGACACACCATCAAATGGACAGGAAGATCCAGACTAGGTTTGTCTATTTAACCCAATCCATTTGGTATAATATACCCTGACGGGTTTTATGGCTTCGTTAGCCAACTAGGATCCTAAAAACAACTAAATGATGTGAATTAACTAAAGATACAATTCTAACAATCAACACTTTAATCACAAATGCTTAACTAACAGTGCTTATGTACAATAGCTATATACAATTTACAAGGTTTAAGCAAAGCCATGTGAAAATAATTGTTTTAAGATAATGGACCTAAACAAGATTTAAAATAAACAAAATTATTCTAGTACTCTAATTACCAAACTAATAAACAATGAATGAACAATATTGTAAATGATGTAACGAAAATAGACAAAGCAAATTAATGTTTAAATGATTGCAATCACTATTCATTCATTAATGAACAAATTAAATAAAAAATAAACTAACTAACCTCTTGTTGATTAGCAGTACTAAACTAGATTCATCTCTTTGTATTTGTATGAGCTCCTCTTAACATGTGTCAAGTGTAAACCTATGACAAAATCAAGCACAATACTTCCTGAAGAAACTCAAAGAAGTATTTTACATTTTGGAATGAATTTATGATGACACAAAGACAAATGATTATATATCATGTGACTTTAGAATATCTGATAATTGAAAATGAAAGAAATTCCAATTCTAAAAAATGGTGTTACCAACTATCTAGCATCAGATGTAAACTCAAAATAATTGAATAGATGATCAGTCACAAATATCAACTGAAACAAAAGATAATGACCAACATAAAGAAAAGCATGATATAAAATATTATGTGCAGAACAGACTAAAACTAGCTCAATACATATAACATTTCACACCTAGAAATTACATGAGAAGACAATGAAAAACACTGCAAAGTCTACATAGGACGAAAGCCAAAGAGTAAACTACTTTCCCATATAGTTTCAAAAATATGTCCATCACATGGTCCAAGAGGAATCGTCCCTATCACTGGGCAACCATTAGTATTTAAAAAAGTTTCCGATATGTCCCTCCTATCATGCAAGATAGAGGCAGATCTTTTTAAAAATAAGTTTTTACTAAAATAAAATAACAAAAATATAATTCTGTTGAAGTCTTTTAATAAAAAATATTCACATTAATAAACATTGTTTTTCAAAACAGAAAATTACTAGTCCACTAAATGCCCAAACCATGACTCATTTTCTTAATCATAACACATCCATCTGTTGTTCACATGAAACAATAAAAACAAAATCAAAATTAGATAATAATCAAAATAAATAATTCAAAAGACTAGCTACAGAATCTTTCGATTATGTAGCTAGTCTAAAATAAAAACAAAATCAAAATGAATCGACTTATTATCCAAACTGAATCAAATCATTAACTACAAACGAACTATTTACCAATTCAGAAATTCGAAAGAGAGGCATCAAACAAGTCAGAGTTTATAATAGTATTGAAATTGGTTGAATTTTTAATAACTAGATTCCTAGATTGCTTAGTGCACTTGTTGGCTCTCTATGCATTCGATCAAACACAAGCTCTGAGCTCATCGCTCTCCCTCTCAAGCACTGAGTTTCGAGTGACCACTTGGTTCAACTGTGCCTATAGATAAGGAACATTCCGATAATACCTTTCGATCCAGTCGAAACAATTCTCGCAATGCAACGGTTCCATGCTTGGCAAAGACCGAGTATGCTCTATAGTGTGTAAATTATCATGTTCCATGATTCAATTTAGATCATGTTGAATTCCTGAAAAACCTTCCTGTTTCTTTAGGAATAGAGGAATATTTGATACAAAATCGAACTGTGGTGTATCGACATCGATATCGTCCTTAGGAATCCAATCATCGATCTCAATAACATGGATATGTTCTTCATGATCACGATGTCTATGTTTTAGTGTTCTGGATAAGAGTTGACCATGTCTTTTATTTCTAAAATTGTTGTCTGGACTTCTCTGTATCTTTCTCCTACCCCTTATCTTGATTTCAAGTTCATTTAAATCAACCCGAAATGGCTCAGGATTAGGAACATCAATGACTTTATCCTTTAGATCATACAAAACATCATATTAATATTTCTTGGGGATAAAAGCGCATCTTAGTTTTTTTCCTTTGGTAAACTTATGGAAAACAACAGGGGTTTTAGTTATAGACACAGGGATTTCTTGCAGATTGACATGTAGGTTTTCCAGAGAGGGGTTTGATCGATAAGGACTGGAGGGTTCATTAACATGCAGAGGTGATTCTGTCATGTTTTCAGGTAGGGTGAACCCATTTCTACCCACAAAATATTTCCAACTATCCCCAACTTTAGACAATTGAGAAATTACCAGAATTTGAATCAGGTCGTGATCGAACAAACTATACTGTGCATTTAGGTTTTTCCTTTGGTAGAATTTGGCCATTTTTTGCAAGCTTCTAAGTAGATAGAATGGCATATTTAAACCAAAACCTAAAAATACCATCAATAAAGGGACATGATACAGGAAAACTAGTTTGTATCTACCCTCACAGGTGACAAACTGCTTAAGTATCAATAGTAAACCATGCCATCATAGCTTAAATAAAACAATTGGTGTACCTTTTAAACTGTAACACGATTTCTTGGAAGCCATTAGAAGGTGCCAAGGGACACCTTCGAGCTTGAGGATTTTAAACCAACGCGCTCCTTCTTGGGGCAATCCAGTGGCCTCTGCAAATGAACCCTCTGTCACTTCCAACTGCAAATCTCCAATCTTTGCCTTAGTGCCATTGAAATTTTGGGAAACGGCTTGAGAAACTTTGAGGTTGAAACCCTTGAATTGTTTTATGAACCCATCCCAACTATTGGAACACATATATATTTATGAAAATTTAGACTTTAATAGATTTCATTCTCGTTTAAATAAAAACAACACGTGCTTAATTCTCACCGTTGATGAAGTCTCCCATTAAATCAAACAATCCTAATCTCTTAAGAATTATGGAGCCGCCTACTTGTTAACGAGTCAAATAACTAAAAGATTACTTTCGATAAATCGAGTTTCGGAGTTTCGCAATGCAGGCATTTTGACATACAACAATTCCAAAGTCCCGATAGCCGAAATCACGAAATCGTCTTAAGCATTAAACCAGATTAATTAATAATTAAAAATGATTAACGATTAATTAATCATATCACGATTTCGCGTTTTGGAGATCCTGTCTCGAAAAAATTTAAAAGTCCCAATAGTCGAAATTGTGAAGCTGTCTTAGGTTGATCATGATTATTTAAAGGGATTAAACATGATTAAATTTAATTAATCACATCGCGATTTTGAGTTTCATGGATTATACCTTGAAATGTCATAAGATATCCCGATATACAAAGTCGCTAAATTTTCTTAACAATAAGTGTGATTAAATGACACATTAACGAGGATTATCACGTAATTAATCCTTCGCTAAATAATGACTCGGATGAATTCAAATTTCATTTGTGCTTTTCCTGAAAATTCATGACATTAATAGTTGATTCACAACAATATTTCCAAGTGAGATCCTAGACCATCGTCGAAATCTTATTCATTAAGGAAAAGTAAATGCTTCTTCAGTAAAAGTATTGGCAAATCGACGCAATAAAAGGAAAAGAATATTGAATTTAAAATTTCATTGTGCGTTTTCACTAAGCAGTAAGTTTTCAAGGTTATAAAATTTGTGCATTTCCTGTGATAGATATCAGAGCTCTTAGACCTGATACCATGGCTCCTCGAAAAAAAAACTAAAGTGCCTGGTGAAGGGTCGAGC
>ML794751.1:435759-454417 GCA_009831015.1 Picea engelmannii | reverse complement strand
ATCATGTGTCCCCTCATCTCGTTTTTTTTGCCAAAAATCCCTTCCAAGATGTTCCAGGCTTCATTGGGAGTCTTACAAGAAGATATATGAAAAAGGAGATCAAGATAAATAAGACTGCAAATTGTTCCGAGTGCCTCATCCATGCGATTTAAGTACTTGGATTTTTCTATGGCTGATGTCATCTCTGGATCTGTATTCATGGTTAACCTGTACAACCCTCTAGACCGGAGATGTATGGATATCTTCTCCTTCAAGGAAAAATAGTTGTAATGTGTAAGGATGAATTATTTTTGGAATTCCATCTTTTCGTTGTCTTCAATCTTTTGTACCTGTAAAACATTTTGGTGTAGATTTTGCTTAGCATTCCATTGGATCTGATACCATGTAAATGTGTTGAACTTGCACATAATAGATATAGATAAACAATAATACACATATTTTTAGAGAGAATTGGAGAAAGAAGAAGAAGGAGAGAAAGACTGGAAGAATTCTCATTAACCGTTGTGAATAATGAATAATTTACACATGATATACTATGTATAACTCAATGAGTTCGAATTGAGGTGAACCAATGTGCATAGTGGTGGTCTAGAGTGATATGAACACACACCAACAGTTACGGGAGTGAACTGCCACTTATTCTAGTCTCTCAGGCAGTTATGGGAGTGAACTGCCACCTAGTTGAGTTAACTAGTCAACTAGTCTTTAGTTAACTGACTGAACAAAGAGTAGTGAGGAGTTAACTTAGGGAATCAAGGCTAATGAGCCACTCTGGTGATGATACCAAGGAAATTTAGAATTATCATGGTGATGATCCCAATGTTGCATGGTGATGATCCCAATGAAACATCTAAACTCAACTTAACTAGTCAAACTAAAGTGTCAACTGAAAGAGAATATTCTCCAGGTGGAATATTCTCCCCTAAAATATAAGAGACTGGATAATGAGTAATTATGACTAATAACAAGGAATAATCTTAGGAAAAATAAATCCTAGGTGTGTGTGAAATAAATTCAACAAAATTCATGCATATGTTATAAATTTAGAAGACGATAAACCAACTACAAAGTTTTGTCTACATTTTGAAAATGCCAGAGATTTTGTCGCTCCTTTCTACATCACGCTGACTGTGCATGATCATCTTCTCCATAATTGTATGTTAGATTCTAGAGCCTCCCACAGTGTGATTCCCAAAGATATTATGGAAAAAATGGGCCTTGAAATTACCTGACCATACAGAGATCTGTAATCTTTTGATTCAAGAAAAGTTAAATATATGGGTATGATTAAATATTTAGTGGTTAATATTGCACAGATTTTTGTAAAAATTATTTTGATGGATGTGGTTGTTGCTGATATCCATGCAAAGTATGGCATGCTTTTATCCAGGTCTTGGGGTGCCAAACTTGGAGGATCCCTTCAACTAGACATGACATACGCTACAATCTAGATCTTCGGCAGGCAGTTCACTCGCCTATACAGAGAAACAAGGTTGGCATATACTGAAGAAAAAATAGAAAAAAAAATAAAATATAAATAATGTTGGAGTTTGGAAAATGTATTTCGATGGTCCTTCATATCGTGAAGGAGCAGGATCTGGAGTTTTGTTTGTGGCACCCAGAGACGAGTTCATTATTCCATTTTCTTATAGATTACAGTGGGACACACAAATAATGTATGTGAATATGAAGCCCTAGCTTTAGGATTAGAGGCTGCTAGGAAGTTAAAAATTGAAAATATGATAGTTTATGGTGATGCGGAATTGATCTTGAAAAATATAAAGAAACAGTACCAGGCCAAACACCTAAGGTTGAGGTCCTACAAAAATTGTGCCTGGGATCTGATCGAGAATTTTTTCTCGTCATTTAATATCCACCCTATCCCCAGAATGGAGAATCAACAGGCAAATTCATTGGCCAAAGAAACCACAACGTTTGTACCTCCTACTGTCCTCAAAATAAAGTATCACATAGAAATGAGGCACAGACCCTCCATACCAAATAATGTTCAACACTGGAAAGTCTTCGAAGATGATGAACAAATCAGACAATTCCTAGAAATGGTGGACGAATTTTCTGAAACGCATTTTGATCACGAAAATCAGAATGACACTGCTTGGATTATGCAGGAAGGTAAATATCCCCAAGAATTCCAGGATAAGATCGCTAATCACCATATGTTGGTACTAAAAAATAATCAGATCCCTAAAGGTCTGACTCCTTTGGAAATATTATTCAATCATGATGATATTCCCTTAAAATCTACTTTGCATCCTCATCTTGAAGAGGTTGAAGATTGTAACATAGGCACTAAAGAAACTCCTAAGATGGTAAGGATATCTAAATACCTCCCCACTGAAATGAAAAGCAAATATGCCGAGTTACTCAAGAAGTAGAAGGATGTTTTCACCTGGTATTATGATGAATTAAGAACTTATGACACCACTATAATTGAACACAAAATTCCCTTAAAACAGGGCGTTAAAATTTTTAGGCAGAATCTCAGACAGAGAAATCCCATACTACTTCCTGTGATAGAAAAGGAAGTGAAAAAAATCCTATATGCGAAGATCATTGTTCCACTCAGATATTCCGAGTGGGTAGCTAATCTGGTTCCGGTCAGGAAGAAAAACAGTGAAATCAGATTGTGTGTAGATTTCAAAAATTTAAACAGAATATCTCTCAAAGATAATTATCCATTAYCTCAAATGGATCACGTATTGGAAAATGTGGTCRGAGAAAATATAATGTCTATGATTGATGGCTTTTCAGGCTATAATCAAATTGCACTCCACGAGCATGACAAAGAAAAAACCGCATTCACTACCTCATGAGGTACCTTTATGTATGACAAAATGCCATTTAGTTTGATGAACGCASGAGCCACTTTCCAACGAGCTATGGACATTGCCTTTGTTGGCGAAAGAGATAAGTTTCTTTTCATTTATCTTGATGATCTAACCGTGTTTTCTAGATCTGATGCAAAGCACCTGATACACCTCAAACAGACATTTGTGAAATGTCAAAAAATTGGTTTGCCTCTGAATCCCAAGAAATCTTACTTTGCAATGCAGGAAGGTAAACTCTTGGGCCATATAATATCTTGAAATGGAATCAAAATCGACCCGAAAAGGGTTGAAGCTATATATACTATCAATATTCCTAGGAACAAAAAGGAAATACAATCATTTTTAGGAAAAAATATTTTTTTAAGAATATTCATCCCAAACTTCATTGAAATTGTAAAATTGATTACAGATATGCTAAAAAAGGACAACGAGGTCAAATGGACAACCGAAGATAAAGCTTCATTTGAACACACCAAGAAATTTATAGGTGAAGCACCAGTGCTGGCCATCCCAGATTATGTGGAAGCATTCTTGATTTTCTCATTCACCTCTGAACACACTATCGCGATCGTGCTCTTACAAAAAACGATGAAGGTTTCAAGTAGCCAATAATGTTTTTTAGTAAAAGTCTCAGAGATGCTGAACTAAAATATGATATATTGGAAAAGAAAGCATACACAATGGTAAAGGCCCTCAAAGATTTCAGGACTTATGTACTCCATTCTAAGATAATTTTCTATGTACCAACCAACATTGTCAAGGATATATTAGTTCAACCAGATAGTGATGGAAAAAGGGGTCGATGGTTAGCCAAGATTAAGGAATTTGACCTAGAAGTAAAACCGACCAAACTTGTCAAAGGTCAGGGCTTGGCTAAATTACTAGCCAAATCAAATTTTTGGGCACTTGGGATAAATCACCTACAAGCTTATGAAGATTTTCCATATCTAGATGAACTTGATGTTACTATACCTGCAACCGAGATCCAAGAAAAATTATCTTCCTCTGCCTGGTATAAAGACATAGTTTCTTACCTTATAACTCTGCAGTGTTCAAGTGATATGACCCCTTCCAAAGCTATAACGTTGAAGTTTCATGCAATAAAGTATTGTAGCATGGATAGCCAACTATATTGGAAGGATCCTCTGGGATTTTTATTGAGTTGTTTAGTATAATCTGAAACAGAGAGAGTCATAAATGAATTTCACGAAGGGGTGTGTGGAGGGCATCATGTCTGGAGAGAAACAACCTATAAAATAATGAGAGATGGATATTATTGGACAAAATTATTCACTAATGTGAATGCCAACTTTAGAGCCTGTAACCTTTGCCAACTATTTTCCAGAAAGCAAAACCTTCTGGCCTTACCTTTGGTTCCAATCAAAACATAAGCTCTTTAGAAATGGGGTCTGGAATTCATCGATGAAATACATCCACATTCAAACGCACAACATAAGTGTATTTTGACTGCTACTCATTATTTCACTAAATGGGTGGAGGCCATTCCAACGTGAAATGCAACGGACGCAGTGGTGATAAGTTTCTTAGAAGAGAACATTTTATCGAGATTTGGTTTCCTCGAAATATAGTCACTGATAATGCCCAAGCTTTCAAATCCATGGCTATGGTAAGTTTTGTCAAAAGTACAACATTTTACTAGGACATTCAACGACCTACTATCCTCAAGGCAATGGATTAGTTGAGTCCTCAAACAAGAGTTTAATCACCATAATTAAAAAAGTGTTGACTGAAAATAAGAAAGCTTGGCATGTGCATTTGAAGTATGCTTTATGTGATAATAGAATAGGCACTAAGAAATCCATCGAAATGTCCCCCTTTCAAATGGTATACAGAACCAATGTGATTCTCCCCATAAATCTTTTTCTGCCCGTAATGAAACTCTGGTAGGACATGAAGGAAGAGAGAAATGATATCACCAAAAGAATAAATCAATTGATAAAAGTCCAACAAAATAGGGCTGAAGTGGATGAGAGACTCCAGAAATATCAGGATAACATGAAATCCTAGTTTGAACAAAACACTAAAGATAGGGAATTCCTTCCTGGTGACCTGGTTTTAAAATGGGATGCTAGGAAGGAATACTCAAGAAAGCACAAAACATTTGACCATATCTGGTGTGGACCTTTCAAGATCACAACTTTTGAGGGAAATAATTCATTTTTGTTAGAAAATCTTTATGGGAAAATCCTTAACGCCCCTATTAACAGGCGTTACCTGAAGAATTTCATGTAGTAACCAGATTTCAAGCTCCCATTGTACATACTGGTTTGATTTTCACATTTTTGTTTACAATTTTTTGTTTCTTCGGTAAGTATTTACTTTCACTGTAAATAAAAATAGGTTTGTCGATTTCATAAAAACAAAAATATAAAAATAAGTAACACATAGAGTTTCGATCTACATAATTTCCTGACAGCTCTCATGTTTATTTTCATTGCAGGATACCATATGATAGTTGAGAGATAAGATGTATCAGAAATCGATGCTCACATTTCAAAACATTGGCTTTCTCTCGAAACAGGTGATAAATAGATAGTTTATTTGGTTGAAAACATAGAGAAAATCTAAGGTATGAACTTCTTCCCTACTGACCCAAGTTAAATTTTCAAGGAGATATCACTAGGTATGACATAAGTTTCATCTGTACAAATGTTTCCACCTAATATACAATCAGAGGAACATAAAATTATGTTTCAATTCTCAAGAGTTTTCTCTGGATAAAATAAAATTAAAAATAAAATAAAATCAAATCAAAAAATGAAACAAAATTTATAATAAGAAAGTAAGCAATAAAAATAATTTAAAGAAAATAACTCAAGAATCCATAAGTAGACTCGCATAGGAATGACTGTTTTCACGATAGAACATATGAATCCTCTTTCTGTTTTTCCTTCTTATCTTCAAGTTGTATTTTCCTGTGATTCAAAATATCTTTTCTTGATCTTCATGGAGGAAAAAATACTTCACCTTGAATCTGAAAGCTCAAAAATAAGTCTGCAACATGAGAATAGGCAAAAATATTTAGGATCCCTCTGACTTTAACTGAAAGAAAGTATGTCTAGGCTAATCCTAACTACTTTAGATTTTCTAATAGATTTAGACTGATTAATTTCTCTCAAGGAAAGTCCCTGGAAATTAAAAGTTCCCCTTGAAAACTTCCTGTAAGAGAAGGTGTTTTGAAGGTCGGAAGAAGATTAGTCTAGAGTAATCAAAGTGAGTTAATATACCTTTGATTCTAAATTATAAACAGATGTGATCCCTGGTATATTGTATACAAATTGATTTCCCCCACTTCATGTTTTAAAAAATATAATACAGATGGTGAAAGGAAATTCATAAAATGATTGCCCCCATCTAGTCCAAAAAGAGATGATGAAAGGAAATTCATTAATTTATTTCCCTCATCTCGGCATTTAAATGTAAAATTACTGATTGAAGTCGTGAAAGGAAATTCAATATGGGAATTAGATA
Organism: Picea engelmannii; assembly: GCA_009831015.1. Classification (NCBI taxonomy): domain Eukaryota; kingdom Viridiplantae; phylum Streptophyta; class Pinopsida; order Pinales; family Pinaceae; genus Picea; species Picea engelmannii. The sequence continues at coordinate 448,076 of ML794751.1, read as the reverse complement.
ACTTCACCGGGGTACTGAACAGGCTCCCTGGTAGTGAAGCAATGTCTATGATATCTGCAAGGTTGTTATACATGTATTATAATGCACTCTAGTAACTAGTTCTCTTTTCGACTATATCTACATTCTAAGCCAACATGGGACTCCCTGACCAAAAAATTAAAATTACATTGCCTTGATGCCAACAAAATCGAACAGATTCTGATAGATTAGTTAAGCTTGTTTTGATTATCTTAAGAAAATATGAAATCAATTTTAAGAAAATGAATCCATTAATAAGTCTAAACTTGAGATCGATAAATGATTAAGTTTTTAAAGTTTTCAGAGATATGGATGAATTCCAAAGTCTGTCTGTGTGTCCTTTTTCAGAATGTGTTTCACATAAATGCAATAATGACTCCATTTACCCAATAAAGGCTACTTGGTCTACTGTTCTTATGTGTCTCATAGGGAGACAAGATCCCTAGATGGAGCCTATGTTGGAACACATATATATTTATAAAACTTTAGACTTTAATAGATTTCATTCTCGTTTAAATAAAAATAGTGCACACTTAATTCTCACCATTGATGAAGTCTCCCATTAAATCAAACGATCCTAATCTCTTAAGAATTATGGAGCTGCCTACTCGTTAACGAGTCAAATAACTAAAAGACTACTTTCGAGAAATCGGGTTTCGGAGTTTCGCAATGCAGGCATTTCGACATACAACAATTCCAAAGTCCCGATAGCCGAAATCACAAAATCGTCTTAAGCATTAAAACAAATTAATTAAGAATTAAAAATGATTAACAGTTAATTAATATTATTGTGATTTCGCACTTTGAAGATCTTGCCTCGAAAGACTTTCAAAGTCACGATATCCAAAATCACGAAGCTGTCTTAGATTGATCATGATTATTTAATGGGATTAAACATGATTAAAGTTAATTAATCACATCGTGATTTCGCGTTTCGGGAATTATACCTTGAAATGTCATAAGATATCCCGATATCTGAAGTCGTAAAATTTTCTTAACGATAAGTGTGATTAACTGACGCATTAACGAGGATTATGACATAATTAATCCTTCTCTAAATAATGACTCGGATAAATTCAAGTTTCATTTTCGCTTTTCCCAAGAATTAATGACATTAATAGTTGATTCACAACAATCTTTCCAAGTGAGATCCTAGACCACCACTTAAATCTTATTCGTTAAGGAAAAGTAAATGCTTTGTAAGTAAAAGTATTGGCAAATCGATGCAATTAAAGGAAAAGGATATTGAATTTCAAATTTCATTGTGCGATTTCACTAAGCAATAAGTTTTCAAGGTAATAAACTTTGTGCATTTCCTGTGACAGATATTAGAGCTTTGAGACTTGATACCATGGCTCCTCGAAAAGAAACTAAAGCACTTGGTGAAGGATTGAGCCAGAAGAAAGATATCCTCTCTGACACCTCACCTAGAAGCATAGACGTCGTTAAATCCTGGACACAAGTGTTCAATATTTTACAGTATAAATTGGTCAATTGCCCAGACGACTCAGGTGATTATGAGACAGAGGACCTAGCTACCAAATACAAAATTGTTTCCCAGTCAAAGCTACATAAGATAGTGACGAGGCCTAGCCCTACAATGACATGATCGGTTGGGCGTTGGAGAATGTGGATATCCCTACCAGAACCATTTTCAATTCACAAAAGGTCGCAGTTGGGTCTTTCCATCCAGAACATCTACAGGTGATGTAAAAATTGTCTCTGGTACCCAATTTCATTTACAATGCCACTTTCCTAGTAGACTTTAACAAGAAGGAATGTGACCAATATGGAAAAAACCTTCCCGATTTAATCAAAGATTGGTACTCTCGCCCCGAGAAGTTTAGAGTTGATTTCCATGGTATATACCCAGTTTCTGCACTAGAACCCCACATAATGTACATAGCAATGATGATGTGTAGACTCCACGAGAAAAAATACACAACCCATTTCTTTTTACAGTGGGTGCCCATTATGCACACAGTGGCTGAGGGTTATTCTTTTGATTGGGCCAGGATATTGTTAGACAGATTGGTTAAAGAGATTACGACATATTAGTCACTAGAAGCCAAGGGGAAACCAACCAAATTTTTCATGTCGACTTATATCATGGATGTCATCTATTCTATGACGCCTTTTCCACGGTGGGTTCGAGTTGGACTCCAAATAGTGCTAAACCCATACATATTTATCTTTCGAAGCTTTGGGAAGATAAGGAAAAAGACTTATTTTATGAAATATCCAACTAGGTGGTGGTGCCAATGCACACCACTATATATGGTTACCCACATCCCAGAATTTCCGACAAAACTGTGACTAATCTGGGCAAGATAGTAGACTGGTACATGGAGGAGAATTTCTCCTATATCAAGGTTTTCGGTTTTTCGGTTCCTCCACATTCTCTGCCTAAATTTTTACTAGACCGATTGGTGTACTGTGAAGTAGCACATCAAACTGTGCTTGGAGGGATTGGTAAGGAGCTCAAAGCAGTATAGAAAAAGGTATAGCCATCTTTTTCCTTGCATATTGGTACATTTTCTTTGCTGGATTTTGGCCATTCGAAAGTGGAAGTCGCGGCCCTAGGAGAAATCAAACTGGTCGATATTGAATTCAAGAAGCACGATCTGTAGAAGATCGTAGGTAACCACATGGCCAGTTGCAATCTGAAAATATATGAACTTGAAGATTCTCCTCAGGATGAAATATTCCGAGGAGCGAGGTCCTATCAAGAGGTTTTGGATCGAATTCAAGCTTTGACACCAGATAAAATGACCGAGTTTTATAATTTCCAGAAACATTGAAGAAACCACCTCCCCAAAGTATTTCAACTGGAAATATCGACACCTCCATCCACACAGCAAATGGACACCCAAGGTTAAGAAACAGTGAGCTCTAGTGGACAAGATGCCTGAGAAAATTTGGAGGAAACTGAGACCTTGATAAAGAAGGCAGAAGAAAAACCACAGTCCACATCGGGTAAACCAACAAATGGCATAGTCGGGAAGTAGACATCCATGGAGATAGGTAGTCCTATCAAATCCATCACACCTCTACAATTCAGCAGAGGGAACTTGATGGCCAAAGCTGTATTTATAGGAGACCTTACACCTATTTCAACAACATAGATGCCTCCTTCAGAATTCTTCTTCAGTAAGAAGAGAAGGGATGTGGTAAAGAGAGAAACACATCAGAATGAGGGCGCAACTATTAAAAAACACCAGGTTCTATTAGATGGGAATGACCTAGAAGAAGAAGACTTCGCTACAGAGGTCACAGGCTTGCTGGAAGATTTTGCGGCAACAAACTAGTTTTTAGCGAGTAACCTGAAGGAGAAGTTGAAGAAGAAAGATATGTTGATAGGCCAATTGAAAAATCAAATGAAAACGATGGAAAAGAATGTAAGGAGTGAGATCAACAAGGATTTCAAGCAGATTAGAGCCAATGATAGACAGGAAATCCAACAACTCAAATCCGGTCTTGATGAGATGTAGAAAAAGTCACAGACATGCGATGAATTAGTCAGGCAACTGCAAGCGAAGGTAAGTTTAACTAAAAAAGTAGAAGTGGATATATTATCTTTCCAAACCCAAACTCTATAGATACATAAGGAACTGGAATCAACACAACGAATCCTTTTCAATAAGGTGGAAGCTTTCCAAAACCACTTTTAGGTGGTAAATCAAGCCTTAGATAACATTTGTTTAAAGGAGAGAGAGAATATTTCCGTTCAGACCAATTTCCAAGAATCAATTGTTTTGTCGACAAGAGAAGGACTATATATGGTTTCCAGGTTGTTTGTTTTGGATCAAATCAGAGGTGATATAATATTGAAGGTCTGAGAAACCAACATAACTGAAAGTAAAAATATGGATAAGGAAGTCAAAGAGGCTTGTGAAGAATCTTTTCATTCACTTGGCAAAGATTCATTAGGCCTATACAAATATAGTATCTCTAAAGTACTAGGACAAGTTGATATAGCAAAGCATCAACTTAACATTAAGACCAACATGGAAGAGGCTCAGGCTGAAATCTTACAATTAAAGGAGATTGATATTACTCAGATAAATAGATGGCCAGTGAAGTCCAGTTTGAAACTATAGTCTATAGCTTCAGAAGATAGGAGAATGTAAAATAGAATTCCTCAATTAGAAAATAAATTATATGCTTTTGAGGCAAATGACTTCACAGAACCCTCCAGGATGGTGGTACAGTTTGTGAGAAAATGTGTTAAATGTATCGAACAAGGAAAAAACAACACCTCTGAGAACACATGAGGTAGTCTGTACACATCATTTGTACAGATCGTGATTAGAGATTATCTATTTCTAAGCGGTACAACAGGAAAGAAAAATGGCTCTGCCGGCATGACAAAAAGACAAAAGAGATTCAAGTGAAGCGCTTCAGATTTCACTTTTTGTAACCTTTACTATTTTAGAAATAAGGATAATTCCAACTATTTAGGGTTGAGAACCTTTTGTATAAATAGATATTTAGAAGAATGAACAAAGGCTTCTTATTTCTGTATTGTAACTAAGAAAACTCATCCTTTGTGAGTATTAACACAAGCGCAGACATGGATTCCAAATTTTGTGTTGTTTGAGTTATGTGCTCTTGTTGTATTTCATATTTCCAGTTTTCTTTATGTTACTCCTCGATAAGTGAATGACTGCAATTTAGTACAACATCTACTGTGATCATATTTCATTTAGTTATCTGATAAGAAAACAATTTTTCCTCTATATTTGCTATCGGCAAATACAAGACCTGCAAGCTACTTGGATCACTATATCATATATCCTTTCAGGGGTGCATTCCACTCTTTCTTCTACTATAAACAAGGTAAGATTATTTTGTCATTGATGCCCTAGCTTGTTTAATAGTTTTGTAAATTTCTTCATCACCACTCAATTTGATTAATTGACTCAGACGACGAAACACAACCTCTGTTATGTTCAATTATTAATTTCATTTGAGGATTTAAATTCTTACATAACTAATGGAAAGAAAAAACACTCTTAAAATAAATCATTCCTTAATTCCTGATGCCTGAAATTATGCTTTGAGCCTTAAGTTTAATCTCAGGAACAACACCAAACATAAGCCACAAGATTTTCCACAACATCATCCTGTGAGAGGAGAGCCTGTAAGCCATTCAGCTCGATCCTCACCACAGGATCCATTGATTTGGTCACACAAAGCCAACAAGAGTAATGAAGGGTGGATTATGTTTGAAGCCACACAAAATAGAGGGTAAGATCTGCATATTCGGAGGAGACCTGATACCTAAGGCTTCGGGAGAGAGCCACCATAGAGACCACTTGAACTGTTGTGTGGATGGTAAACCAAAGGACGCACAAAAATGAAAACCACCTTGTCAAATTACTACCAAACTCAAAACGAATACCACCTTGTCAAATGATTACATTCATATTTCAAATTAAACCAAAGTTTTGTTTGATGCACGATCTAAAATGTGCTAACATGATACCCAAAACATCCAAAGAGTAAAATGCCTAAGGCAATACCCCAAGGTGGAAAACTCATGTGCTAATGGTAAGGAAGTAACCCATAATACGATAGGTTCACAAGATTTTAATGTTCTTGAAATTTTTAGATGCCCTTAGGTGTTCATCCGATTTTATAAAAGGAAACTCTATAAATTGTATGATGTGCCCAAAACAGACCTTGTTCTAATTTCATGCTTACAGTCATGAAATTGAACAAGAGAAAAGAATAACTGAACTCATACCCACGGCTAATCAAATGAATCTTTTCAAAACAAAATATGATAGAAATATTTGCAAACAAAGGAGGCAGCTACATAAAATTTTATCCCATTAAGATGATATTTTACAATGATAAAATCGACATGAATATTTGGATTCCAACAATGGAGACACACTGGGAGAAGCAATTATCTTTGCATCATCATAAATTTATATCAGGGAACAAATAACTCAAATAGTTATTAGAAACAATTAAAAGACAGATCAAGTAATTTGACATCAACTCAACAAAATAACACAGCCATATTATTGTACAAAGTTATTTCCAAAAATTGTAATTCGACCGCTCATTTCGATCAGAGGGGTAATGATATTTATAAAAATAACTCCAATACCATTGACAAGGCCACTACTACCAGCAGGTGTTTATAGCCTTGGCATGGATTCCATTTAATCCTCTCCAGTACTTCGATCCCATCCAAAAGTCGTCCATTTATGATATAAGTATCTTGACATCTGAACAATTTCAAAGCATACCTGAGGATCTTTGAACCCGACATTGCTTCGCTGCCAACAGGCCTGTTCAGTACCCCGACAAATTTGTCTTGACATCATGTGTGCATTAACCCACTTCCAGCAGACCTGTTCAGTATCCCGATGGGTTTACACACACTTCCCACACTTTACAGTGTTTCCAACTCTCTATAAATTGCTTATAAAATTTTCAAAAACTTCATGATAACAAGAGAGCGGGGTCATACTGAAGATTTCACAACCAGGGAATGATAGGATTGATCTTAAGAATTATTTTTTCATTCTTTGAGAATTGATAACTTTCATCAAAATTTGGACATTTAGATTTCAGTTAATAAATCATCTCAGGAATGGGGAAGCACTATGAGTTGATCTTATTAAAACTGGGATGACGTCAGAAGTTTTAAAGATAATTGTGTTTCCCTGAGACTTCAACAAAAATCAGGAACAATGACTGGATAAAGACTTACCGTAACTAATCTGAGTTTAGATCTTAATGTGTAGATGATTGGAGCTGTTATCAACTGCTGCTAGTGAAAGATCCAATTCCCTTAAATAATGAATGGTGATTCAGAAATAATCATTAAGAAAAACACAAAACCAAACAAAATGAAAAGGAAACGCAAAATAAAACAAAAGAAAAAGTAAGCTAAAAATATTTACGAGGTAAATCTGATTTTCTCAGACAAAATATTTCTTGAGAGAATGACCATTCACTGGAAAAGTGTCTGGATATCCCTCTAAGTTGTGCAAATGAAAAGAACTAGGACCCAATTTTTCAGAAATGACAAAAGGCCTCAGCCACAGGTTTTGAAACTTGGTATGTTCTCCTTTATTCTCATGCGCTTTGTCCCATTTGAGGACCAAATCCCCTACATTAAAATTACTTTCCGAGGATGAACTTGTATCGAACCAGATCTTTACAATTTGTTGATGCTGATCCAATTTTTTTTTTCTTGTGTCCTTCTTCCAATTTTAATAAAGCACTTATCCAATTTTCTAAGGGAGGACATTGCTCTTCTTGAACATTCTATGACAATTGTAGATAAGGGAGAAATACATGTGGAGGAAGGATGGCTTCTCTTCCATAAACAAGGCATAAAGGAGAATTACCGATGGAATCTTTTGGAGTGACTCTATCAGCCCAAAGTGCCTTGTACAATGCATTGTGCCAATTTTTGTGGTTTTCCGACATTGTTCTCTTTATTATCTTGATCATATATTTATTCGTTGATTCAGCCAAACTGTTCCCTTGAGGGTAATAGCTGGCAGAGTATTTTAGTTTAATCCCTTTTTATAAAGAAAATAAATTCATATCCAGGGAAGAAAAATAAGAAGCATTGTCGAAAACCAAACATTCAAGAATTTTGAAACGACTGATAATATGAGAGTTTAGAAATGAAACTACCTGATTCATGTTGACTACCTTTAATGGTAAGGCTTCAGACCATATCATAAAATAATCTATTTCCATGAGGATGCACTTGTGCTGCTATGAGGAAGGGGGTTATTCGGTCCTATAATATCTAGGAACCACTGTTGAAAAGGCGTGTCTATCGTGACAAGTTGCAAAGGAAAAACATATTTTTTCACTCGTCTTGCAACCTTTTGACAAATTATACATTTGCGGGACAAAGTGTGAGAATCCTTAAACAGGGTAGGCCAATAGTAGACATCCCTAAGTACTTATTGGGTAGTGGTATCTCCACCAAAATGATCCTCGACATCGTCGAAATGAAGTTCAACCAACACCCTTTTAGATTCCTTTTTTTCTAAGAAATGCAAAAAAACACCGTCAAAATTCTTTTGAAATAATATATAATTAATTAATTAATTAATGTAGATTTAAGCCTTAGTGCTCTTCTATTTTTCGGATCAATTTTACGAGGAGTAGTTCCATGCAACAAATAAAATCTGATATTATCATACCATGAATTAGGCACAATTTGTGTACAACGGATTTGTATTTTGTTATGTTGATTTGCAGTTGATGTATTATTTGATTTTTTGGTTTTTCAACTGAATCAACTACCAATTTACAAAGACCTTGACCTATAACAATTTGTGCAGGTACTATTTCGAGATTGTACTCCTGAAGTGATGTCATCCAATTTTCCCTTTTCTCTCCCATTTTTTTCTGCACTAACATATTTCTTACAGAAGGGTAAGGAACAACGATTTTTTACCTGGATTTTAAAAGGTAAGACCTGAAATGTTTAACTTCTTTGAAAACAACGTATTCATGTTGATCTATCATGGAGTAATTTAGTTCTTCTCCTTTAAAGGCGTAGCTCATAAATGAAATAGGTATACAATGTCAGATGTGAAAGTATACAACAACATAAGATCTGTCAGATGTGAAAGTATACAATGTGAAATCCAGGGAAACATCATGACTCATCAAGGAAGGTGATTCGGTTATAGATTTTCTAATGGAATTAAAATCTTGATTCTCTTGTGATCCCCATCTGTACAAAACATCTTTTTTTATCAGATTTTGTAGAGGTCTAACCATCTCAAAAAAACTTGGAACAAATCATCTGACAAAATTAATTTTACCCAAAAAGGATTGCATGGACTTTTTGGAAGAAGGTGGGGGAAGGTTGGAAATGTCTTGGGTTCTTTTGGGATAAATTATCATTCCATATTTAGAGACTATAAACCCAATCAATTTCCCTTGTTCTACTGCAAATACTGATTTTTTAGGATTGAGTGAAATACCGAACTTGTGACATCGTTCTAACATGGCCTTAAGAAGAGATAGGTGATAATTATTGTTCTTGGAAAAGACAGTGACAACATCTAGGTAGACCACAATTGACTAATTGATAAGTCCACGAAAATTAATTTCCATTTCCCTCTGGAAAGCGGCATCGACATTGATCAATCCAAAAGGCATTTTTCTGTAGGCGTAGGTGCCCCATGGAGTATGAAAAGTGGTTTTGAGTTGATCTGATGGAGACATAAGGACCCGGTTATACCCTAAGAAACCATCTAATAAATATAGTATTTCAGAACCAGATACTTGTTGAATAATTTGTTCCATTGGAGGGACAGGGTAATTGTCTTTATCAGAGGCTCGGTCTAAATTGTGAAAGTCGACACAAAGTTGAATTTCTCCATTTTTATTCATTACTGGGACTAATTTGGATACCCATTGAATATGTCGGATTGGAAAAATGATCTTGGCAGTGAGTAATTTATTAAGTTCCTTTTTTATGGTGGGTTCTAATTTAGGATGCATTTTTCTCAATTTCTGTTGAAAAGGTTGGGTTTAGGGCTTCATGGGAATTACATGTTGTATTATGGTTGGATCAAAAGTTTTTAGATTTTCATACGTCCAAGAAAACACATATTTGAATTCTTTGAATAATTTTATAAATGCAAACTTTTCTTGTTCAGAACATCCTTTTCCCAAATTGATATTTTGAGGATTATCTCGCGTTCCTAAATTTACAGTTTTGTACAGTAATGAGAAACTATTCGTTTTGCAATTGACTACCCCTCTAAACTTTTCATGCAGATCATAAAATTTTTCTAACCTAACAACAAATTTGGGGATAGAGTTTACCAACTCAGATGATAATTCTACAGATCGAGGATTGGATATTACCATGAAATCTCAGAGGTTTTCATTATGGGTGCTTTCATCGATTACTGCATCTTGGAAGGTGTCTTCCATATGGAAAAAATTGATGATATGTTGATCATCATCAAACACTCGCCATTTTGTGATGTTGTCGGGAATTGATGGCCTAAGTAACAATTCAACCGAGAATGTGTTAGGAGAAATACCTTCAACATACAACAATTTAGAGGTAACATTAGATAATAAATCAGCATCTGAATTACTCGACCTAGGAATGGGATTTATATTGAAAGAGAGAAATTTATGTATTAAACTCAATACCTCAATCTGGTAGTTTTTCAAATGTGGTGATAAACAATGTATTTCATTTCTTACCTGCTTGACTATGATTTCATAGTCACCGAATACTACCAATTTTTGGACGTCATGTCCAGATCCAGTGCCTTATTTAGTCCCTGCAGAAGTGCTTCATATTCTATTGTATTGTTAGAACATTCAAATTCCAATCAACAAGCAATAAATGTTTTACTACCTTTGGGATCAATAAGTACAAAACCAACACCTACCCCTTCTCGGTATTTAGATCCATCAAAGTATAAGGACCATATTTTTTCATCATCAACAATGTTTTGTGTACTTTCCATAATTTCCATCTAAGTATAGGTTGATATTTCAGATTGTTGCTCTGGGTTGGTGATAAGGGAAATTTCAGTCATGAAATTTCCAAAAAAGGTATTCATTCCTTGTGTCTTAGTCAAATTTACAACAGTAGTAAAAGGCTCATTGGGATTGTTTAAATCTGTAACGATGTACTTGAAGTAACGTTCTCTGTTTATTCTGATCTTGTTAGCCACAGATGAGACCAGTCCGTAGAAAAATAGCCATGTAACCACTTTGACCAATCTCTTCTAAAAAATAAACCATAAACTTTTGGAATGTCAACAACAATAATATCAATTACTTGGTGGACCTTTGGGTTGGATGACAACCTTATCAATACATTTTTAAGTTCACCAATGACTTTGACATTAGTTCGATCTAACTAAATGATATTTAAATCGGAAGGTTTTACTTCATTGTTAATTTTTTGACACACGGATAGAGGCATCACATTTGACGAGGCGTCAAAATCAACCATACAGTTATGTACATTTGTATTGAAAATTTTGAAAATTAATAAAAAAGGAGGCACATTTTTTCGTGAAGAGACAACATAATTCTGCTGATTTTTTATGGATGTACCTGAAATAGTTTTATCTAAGTTTCCTATAGTTTTCTCCGATATGTCCCTTTTATCCTGATTTTCGGATAATTTTTTACCAGGGACATCTTTAGTTTTATTTGTGTCAATTTCTGTTGATTTCTTGCTGATAGAATCATTCTTTTTATTATTTTCAACAATACTTTGGATCATTTTCTGTAGGATAAGAGGAAATTTAAGTAATTCAAAAACTGATTTATTTGCCCTTAGTTTTTTAAGATCTTCCACCAAATCATATTCTAAAAATGGGGCAGCAAAGTTTTGTCTAGTTTCAATTTGCTTTGGTTGTTTTGAAACCACATTCCTACTTGTTTCGGGTGAAGGTTTTCTTTGTGTTTTACTTCGAGTGTTATAAGGATGGAAAGTTTCAAAATTTGCTTGAAATATGATGTCCAACAAATGATAGAAAACAGGAGGAGATGAGTCCTCCTCCTTAGGTGTTTCTTCCTCACCCGTATCGTCTTGATTTTCAGGGGGTGCAGAAATAGATTTATCATGTGCTTCTAGTATCATTTGCACATCATACTATAATCCTTCAAAGTTTAGAACTTCTGTGGTCGGGTTTGTTTGGTTTGGAGGAAAAGGTTTTCTAAAAGGTGGTCTAAAACCTCCTTTATTTGTAAATGCCTCCTCAACGGATATTTTCAAGTCTATAACCTGATTGGATAATTTCTGGAAAGATTTATGCAAACTTTCCAAGTCGAATGTCTCTTGTTGATTTTTATTTTGAGGAGATTTAGTGATAATTTCTACTTTCTTTTTAGAAGATGAAGTCGTTTCAGCCTTTCTATTTAAACTATATTTTAAGCTCAGAATGTCCTTCTCAATAAGGTCTTCCTCCTCAAAGGATTCTAATAATGTGTTTTTTTTTTACCTTTTAACCCATATCGCTATATTATTATGTAGGGCCTTAGTATAGTATGCAACAACCAGGTTTTCTGTAGGCATTGAGTCTACAGGGATTTTTTTTTTAATGTTAGGAATCTCTGGTTGAAATACTTAATTTTTTCTTTATGGTTCATTTTCAGACTAGAGAGTTCCATTACCAAGACTTCTAGAGATTTATCATCTCTGAATTTTTCCAAAAAACAGGTTTCAAACTTGTCCGAAGAGACAATGGTTTGAGGTTGTTGCGCAAAATACCAGGTTGAGGCATTCCCCTCAAACGTGTAAGGGAATAACCTGCACA
>ML794751.1:386612-430112 GCA_009831015.1 Picea engelmannii | reverse complement strand
TTTTTTTTTTCTTTTTAATCTAAAAAACTCGTTTCATTTATCTATTATATACAACAAAAAATTATACTACCATCCTCCTTGTTGGGACCTGCCTATGCAGGAAACCAGATCCCTCCTAGGGAATATCAAACAAGTATAATATATTAGCGGAAATGTCTACAATTGTCCAGGCTTTGCAAAAATAGGTTATCATACTTAACATTAGAAAACTAAACATATTGTCTATCTATCAAAAGTAAAACCACAAAGAGAATCAGACCCATTAGCTTGCGCTTGGAGGGGGAATTTCCTCCTCTTTGGTCAGGTCAAGTACCAGTTTGACATCCCCCTCCCCATCCTAATCTTACTTATGATTTTTTTAATATTTGTACACCTAAATTGTGTTTTCCTTTATGCCCACTACACTGTAAGGTACATCCCTAGGTTGTCCATTCCCCTCCCCTTCTGTCACTTGAGCTTCCATTATATTTAATTCATTTAACTTGAGAAAACCCTTTGGAAACTAACCAAACCTTATGTATTTCAACAATTCCATTTTATGCATACTTATTTCTATACACCGATTTCCATATAACAAGTTGTGTTCCTTTTGGAAGAGGTACAACATCCCAAGTATTTTTCACCATTAAGGAACTATATTCTTCATTCATTGTTGTGCCCCAATGTGGATGGCCAGAAGCTCCTGCAAATGTTTATAGATATTGAGTCTTTGTGTAGTATACCTAGGGAGGTAATATGGGGTACTTATGGAGGTACCAAATGGGAATGTGGTTATTTATTATTATATATGGAGGAAAATTCTATTAAATAAGGCCCATGTAATAATGTGAACACAATAAAGGTGAGAAGGTTTACTAGAAGGTTCCACCTAAAATATTCCTTCTCTACATTGTTCCTAGGAGATACAGAGTGTTATGCAAAGAAGTGTAAGCAATGTATTGGAGTATAGTGAAGTATATTGTTATTTTAACAAGCAAGTATTGTCTGAGGAGTGCATTCCTTGCATAAGAAATAATATATGTTTCTACCCTACCTCAGGAGTTTTATCTATTTCTTGTATTGAATGTTTGGTGAATGGTTTGGTTTATTCTTGTTGAGATTAAGGGTTATTTCTAAAGTTATATTATCAAATATATTATGGAACTTAACAAGTGGTATCAAATCTCTTTCTTCGACCAAAGAATGGAATAACATTTTGGTTCTTTTTGTAGAGTTTTTCTAGGGGAAAATAGGGCAACACAATTCAGACTCAATTTTAAAAAAATTTGCACTGAATATGTAGAAACAAATTAATATTTGAATTTTTCTCATAAAAATACCCAATTTCCAAAAACAAATCAGCCGAAACAGAGGTTGGGAAGTGAAGTTATCAACATTTTAAATTCGACAAATTTTTAATGTTTTTTCTAAAAAAACCATGAATTTGCACAATAATTATTTTTAAAACCCTAGATTTTTTTGAATATTTTTTTCTCAAGGAAAGATGTATTTAACTGGAAAACATGATGGTCCTAGAAACAAAGAATTTATACAGTTTTAAAATTCAATATGGACAAATTGGAAATTTTGAATAAATTGTAATTTAGTAGGTGATGCAACCATCTGGTGGCAGTGATTTGATCGTAGCAATATGTTGGCCCTCTCTGATGAGGAATTTGAAAAATTGTTTTAGACAAGTGGTCTTGTGCCAAGAGTAAGGATAAATAAAGCACCAAGGGTTTATTTTCATGTGGAAACTCTATATTGCAGGTTCATGGTTGTATTCATAAATAAAATGTCATTGTTTATATTAACCCTAGTTGCTAGCAAAATTTTATCAATGTTCAATTGGTTAATAGATTGCAAGTTCTGGAAAAGAATATTCAAAGCACATAGGTTGAGGGTAAAAAATTTCAAATTTTTAAAGATTTGAATATTACCATGGATAACTATGTGTTGAATTCTACTTTGTGCCATTGATATGAATGATGTGGATATTATTCTTGGATATCCTTGGATGGAAACAATTGGTATAGTTAATATTAATGTGGAAAATAAGTTTGTGAAACTTTGGTACAATAAAAGGAAAATTACATTGTAGGATGTGTCTCTAAGTAAGAAAAAAGGGCCCATGGGGGAAATGAAATAAGTTATTGCAGAATCTGAATTTGCATCAGAGATAGAGTCTATGGAAGGACATGAAGCAAAGACATGTAAAGGAAACAACAAAGAAGCCAAGGAGATCATTGACTCAAAGGTACATTTTATTGCAGAGTTGAAGAGAAAGAGACAGATTCCTAAAGTTGTTGTATATCACCATCCACACCATATAGAAAAACAACAGTCATCAAGGCAGGGGCATGCACATCAACACACTTGTTATGAACCAGAATGGAACTAGAGAGGAACTAGAAAGGAAACCAATCAAGATGCACATGGAGGAATACCAACACTGTAGGATGATATAAGATAGAGAAACCATCCCATGGCACCAAAAGTGTGATAATGATCAATATCATACTGGAAAGGAAGAAATTGGAAATCATGTGCATATTCCATTAGGATGGATGGATGGTTGTACTTAGTACCAGTTGGTTACACTACTTAGTCGGTCATAATGTATAGTTTCTTCCCATGTTTCAAGGACGAAACATGTGAAGGGGGATGTAATGTAGTATACCTACGGAGGTAATATGGGGTACCTAGGGAGGTACCTAATGGGAATGTGGTTATTTATTATTATGTATTGATGAAAATTATAGTAAATAAGGACCATTTAATAATGTTAACACAATAAAGGTGAGAAGGTTTAATAGAGGGTTCCACCTACTAGAATATTCCTTCTCTAGAATGTTCCTAGGAGATAGAGAGTGTTATATAAATAAATGTAAGCAATGTATTAGAGGATAGTGAAATATATTGTTATTGTAACAAACAAGGATTTATTTAGGAGTGCATTCCTTCCATAAGGAATAGTGTTTGGCGTTACCCTACCTCAAGGGTTTTATCTATTTCTTTTGTTGAATATTTGGTGAATGGTTTGGCTTATTCTTGTTGATATTAAGGGTTATTTATGAATTTATATTATCATATCTATTGTAGAACTTATCAATATGAAACTTGATGTAAAAGAGAGGAGCCTCATTGGAACTATGAATGTGTAAGACACTAATGTATAGGATCACTGACAAGATCACCAACTACTTCTCATGTTGTATAGACCCATCTTGGAAGTGGTGGTGTTAGTGAAATTTCATCTTCAATGGACCCAACTGGAGGAAGGTGAGTAGGTGGAGGTGGATTTTAATCCTCAGTGTCATCATGTAAAGAAGAAACAAAAATAGGATCACTAAAGAAAAAATTGGGAAGAGAATATGGCACAAACATTGAAGATGGCTTGCGGTCCGAATATGACACAAATTTTGAATTAGGCTTGCAGTCTAGGAGATTTTAATTAAACTTAATATATCCCCTAATAATAATTTCATTTGAATGAGGTTAACGAAGTTTATATCAAAAAAAATGCACTTCTCACTTTTAGGTTGTAATTCTTTCCTTTCTCATCGAGAATGTGAGCCCATTTTTCACTACCAAACACACAAAAGTGGCTTACATATAGTTCAATTTTACTCCATGCTTCTTATAATGTTATATTTTTTAAATCCTTTGTGGGACTATGATTTAATATGTAATTGGTGAAAGTAATGGCTTCCACACAAAAATGAAGACTTAATCCCTTAAATTGGATCATACATTTTCCCATTTCCTTTAATGTGTGATTTTTTCACTCATCAACACCATTATTCCAGGGTGTATATGGAATGGTATGTTGCATTTTAATTCCCTGTGCAATGAAATAAGTTGTAAATTTTTGGTTAACATATTCTCCTCCATTATATGTTCTTAATATTTCTAGTTGATGTTTAGATTGCTTTTTTGCAAGGTCCTTGTAAGCCACAAGCATGTCAAAAACTTAACTCTTGAGTTTTAATAAATAAACATGTTGGTTATTAATCTCTCTAACTACTTCTTGGGCTGACCCAAGTTCAAATATAAACAGGTTTCCAACAAAACCCTCTAAAACTATCGGCCCTCTTGGTAGACCAAAAGGAAACACAACACACATAATGTATTGTGCAGTCTCACTCGACATAGTCTTATGGGTGAATGCAAATCTCAGTTTCTTGTAGTCTAGGAAAGAGGGGGGATTCAGGATTCTAATATATTTTCCCCATACATTCAACATATTTATCCATTCATATTTTTATTATTCATTCATTTATTAGTTTATGCATGCATTCTAATAGATCTATTGATTGGTTCATTCATCCATTCATCATATAACTACTAAATGAAGGTAAATAAACAATAAACAACATGCATAACAAAATTTTTACCATGGTTCACCCCGTCCTGGGATACGTCCACAAAGATCTTACTTATTAGGCTCTTTTATTAAGTCTGCTGCAAAACATAGCATTGTGCACACTACATCTATGATCATACAATCATAAAACAAGTTCCACAACCTATGTGAGGCGGACTAGATCACACCAGGCTCCTCAACCTGTGATATAACCCTCAAAACAATAACATACCTGAATCTCTACAACTCAACAGCTTACAAAAAAGAATAGCTTCCGACACTTTGAACCACAACTAAAAATCAACAACCCTCTGAACCCCAACCTAGACCTCCTAGGTGATTATTTATACTATTTTCTAGTCTTATTAGTTGTTACATTCCAAAAACCTGACCCTAACGTGGTTAGGTCTTACTTCCTTCACGCCTTGCATGCTTTCCTCCTTTGCATGCGGTTTTTCCTTAGACATGTTGCTTTTCCTTCCAGCTATCTTTTTTCAAATTAAGATTTACTTTCCCAAAATGGAATTTTCCTCAATATCGGCCTACACCCAACAAGACCCCAAAACTGACATGTGGCTCATCTTGAGCCACCTAGGCAGTGCACACTCCCGCAATAGCCTTTGCTAGGATGTGGGACTTGTTTGCAAGTTCCCTTCCTCTTTCCTAGACCCCCGTGGTCTTTTCTGCAAGCATGTCTAATGTTTGCAATGTGATCTCCTCCTGGATCATTATTGTGCACTTTATTTTTTCTTGCACCATGTTCCTGTCTGTGTTGCTTGGTATTGAAGGGGTTCCAGCTATGCCTATCTTTCATGCTTCTACGTCTGTGCTTCTTTTAACTCTACCTGCAGCTTCTTCATATATTGCATTCCTTTCAGATTCTCTGTGATACCCATTGTCTTATGCCTCTACTTGAGGTATTGGATAGTTGAACTTACTCTCTCTTCCTCCTGGTCCTACTTATAGACATGCTCGTCTTCCTCCAACGTTGTCAAAAGTTGCACTGCTCTGTCAAACAATATTGCTGCTACACTGAGTCGTTTTTCCATCTCATCCATTTGACTTGCAGCTTCTTGTTTCCTTTGCTCCTTCACCTCTGGGGGAGTCGCGGGTTTGAGATTTTATTTTAATTCCTCGATCTCCTTTCAATACTGATTGATTATCTGTACAATGAGTTCGATCTTATCCTCTACATTTCGCTTTGTTTCTTGCACATTATTCAGGATTTGGCTGTATGTCGATGTCAATCCTAGATCTAGCATGTCTATGTGTTTTTTCTCCTCTTCCTTTTCTGCAGTCAATTGGTCACATGTGATTTGGAGCATCACTGTGACCCCTCTTCCCACCTCTAGATTTGTGGCATCTGCATGGTCCCTAGACACTACTTCTTTCATGACGTTGGATTGTATCCCATATAAATCCTTTGTTGGTATGTACACTATCACCATCTCAAGTTGTTCTACTTCCTCCATGGGTTTTTGCGTTGTCTCCTGATCAATCCTGATCATTTGGCATGTTATTGTGAATATTTCCCTACCCTAGACGACAAAACGCATAATCTCTTCACCCTCTTTCTGCATAGGTGGCCTTTGTTCCTTTTCCTGTTGCTGCACGGTGGTCTGTGATTCTACCTGACCCTGTAGATATTGTATGTTTTCATGGACCTCTATGAGTTTGGCCATAATTTGTTCCCTCTATGCCTCTGTAGTTTTGACCACTTCTTTGCTCTTTTCTTGGACCTTTTCCATGACAAGCTCTGCATCATCCCAAGTCAGGGTGATGTATGGATCCCTTGTTTCATACTTTCTCTTTTTGTGTGCATATTTTCCTTGCACAGGCTTCCTTGCCATTTGTGAGGGCTGCACCTCTCTCGTTGTTCCTTGGCCTCTTTCCTCTTGAGCCTGTACCGTCTCCTTTTTCCCTGTCCGTGTCTGGCTTCTTTTTATTGTTGTTTTGGGCATTCTCCTTGGCCTTTTTGGTACCCCATTGCTCCCACCTAGTTGGGCTCACACTGTTGTTGTTATGGTATTATCAGTCAGACTGCTTGGTCGGGATGATGAGTGTTGGTGCAATTATATGCATAATATATTACCAAACATAAATTATCGACAAAGATTCGTAATCAACAAAGTTGTTACACTATATGTGTCAAAAATAGGTAAGTTATCTATGTCTATTATATCTAGCTCAGTCAATAAATAATCAATAAAAAAATACTCAGTTTTTGCAATATCTGAACATTATTCTTCACACAACTTCAAACTAGAAGATAAAGATCATAGTAAAAATCTGAAGCAAAAACTTGGTTGAAAAAGGTTCTTTCTTAGATAGAAATTATGTTCATTATAGGTTCATGAAATAAAAATATGAACTGAGACCCTGCTTCCTGTAGCAATTGAATTCACATAACAATTGACAATTCGCTCTATTCACTCTTGGGAAGAAACCAATCATGACCTAATCAATTCAAATCAAAACTTACTTCCTTAATATAGGATACGTTCAATATGATTGAAATATTTCATTATTGATGCATGAAGGGTGAGAGATGAAGTCTTATTTTTCCTGTACTTATTGATGACAACACAATTACTAAGACTTCCAAATGCAAAAAAAAATCAAATTTTTTATCTAACAATCCCAAACATCTATCCAACTTTTGTTGACTAAATATCACTCTACAGAAATAGAAATAGAATCATCTACTATGCTTAATGTATATATATTCATTCACACAGATCCAAAATCAACAAGTATCTATTTATATATCCATGTTGTACTTAGGAAAGTTCATGCACTCAAAATCATTTTCAATACACAATCATTTTATTTGCACACTCACACAATTAAATCATATCCACACATAAACATATACAGAGAGACTTACCTTGGTTGGGGCAGTGGGCCCTTTCCGAACCAACAAGTTAGCTCCGAAGAAGTTACATAATAGACACTTTACTCACACCCATGAATTGCAAAAACTAGCATTCATATTCTTTCAATTAAATGAGTGAATCAATAATTCAACATTCAATTTCACAGCATAACAGTGTATATTGTCTATCTCCCTCCAGACCTATGAGGTCTTATTTATACAAAAAATCCATGGAGGAATGGATGAAACCGAATCCCCAAACTCATAAGACAATTTTTTACAATTTTAGGATAAATCCCAAAAATCTGTGTTTTTCATCAATTTGGGCAAATTTGAGTTAGAGATCCACCCATATTTTCTCAAACAATTCAAATTTTGGAAAAGTGCTCGCGTATTACTTTTTTTTCCACATTATAGACAAAACCCATTTCGTAGAATTTCTAGATCTGATGCCATCTACACCGAAATCGAGGTGCAAGTTGGTAGTTTGAGATTTTTGTTAATTTTTACAGAATCATTCCCCCTGAGCTAGAGGTCCACATTTGTGATCTGGGTGAATTATTATCCACATTGCTGCATGTAAATGTCTCTCTGGAAAAAACCTATGTCCCCGATTTTCTTATAGAAGCATTTCAAATTTTCGAATTATATCTGGTACCGGACGGTTGCTGATGTTGGTACTGGACGAGCACAACATTGGTACCGGACGAGCGCAAAATTGGTACCGGGCAATATGAGTACTGGATGAACGTCGAAACAGGTATTGGATGAATAGGGGTTGTTGTCATAAGGTCTTCTTAGATCATTCAAAGTAATTAGARAGCTTAAAACATCAAATATTCAATCCAAATCATTAATAAATCATCATAAATAATTATTAAACATAAGTTACCTCATATGTACACAACAATGGCTAAAAGACATGTATGTGAGGAAAGTAGAAACATAGTTCATATGTATGMGGAAAAATTGGCCAAGATATGGGACAAGATAAGGCAATTGGAGGTGACAACAATGAGGCTCAACATTTCCCCCATGCCTTATCCATTGCATGTCCTCATGCAACAATGATCTTCAAAATTTCAAAATTTATGGTACTACTCACTTGATCAAGCATTCCCTGACGTTCCACCCTTCTTCAACTCCTTAAGTTCTATTTTAAGTAACCTACTATACAATATAAACTTCCTGGCCTATGCTTCACACTTCTTTCCCATGGCAAAGTAGTTATGATGGCAAAGTGGAGTCATGAGTAATAGATTAGATCTGTCAGTGATTTGATGTTAAGTCTTATCCAATATGTTTTGGACCATAATTATGAGAAAGGGATGGATGTGACTCTAATATGATTATAGGATAGTGGCCAATAGTTTTCATAATGACTTTGACTAATAGGCCCCTTGGCTAGATTACCTTTAAAATAAAAGTGATATAAGCATAGTTTAGATCACATTTGAAGAGAGGAACACATAAAAGAATACATCCCAATATGATTAACTTGTCTCTTATCCAAGTTTATAAATATGAAGCTATTCTTTTTTAGGTAGGTTGAATTACATATACTGAGGGTCCCACTTTCATGCAAAACTATTTATTTTAAAGATAGAACCCTAAAGTCAATACTTGAACGTTCTTAAGAACATCATCCGAGAGATATAAAATTCATCTCCTAGCCTTGATTTGATAATGATTTCTTCAGAATGAGACCCAAGGGTTTTTTTTTCAGTTTTAGGTGTGCCACTTTATGTTTTTCAACTCCCTTTACCCATCATAGCCCCACTGTCAGCAGGCCTGTTTAGTACCCTGACGGATTTACCTTAGTACCATACAAGCATGGCCTCGTTGCCAGTAGAACTGTTCAATACCTCAGCAAGTTTACTTGTACTTCCTGATACTTATTTTTTATTATATTACTCAAAATATTTAGAATGATGTATATTGTTCATTGACAACTTTAGAGTATAAGGAAGGCAGGTGGTATGAGAATATTTTAGAGTTATTAGGCACATAATTAATTATTTTCAATTATCCCAAGGGTGACATCATCCACATTAGCCTTAAATATCAACTATTCAATGTATAATGAAACATCTTGGATAATGATAAAGAGGTCCCTCTAGTTAATCCGATTTGGGTTCTCATGAAAGTTCATTGAGGTTTTGTAGGGGCGGTCCACCACATGAGGTTTTCATCAATACCTCCCAAGAGAAACTTGTAAAGATAAACTTGGGTAAGAACTTTTTGAATCAACTAGGTTAGTATTAGACATAATGGTGTCACCACTTTTCAATGGATATTTCAATTATTAATCACTTTGTCATAATGATGAGGAAATAAGACAGGTGCACCCATTATCATATAGAGATAAATGTGAAAAGATCTCCTTAAAGGATAGTAAGGATGATTCATTTAGGGGTGAGTGTAAAAATCTCGGAGGAAGATGTATATGAGAGTAATGAACAATTCAACATAAGACTTAAATGATCCTTGATATAAAGAACATGAAATATTAGCTCATACCTCCAATTACTTGAAGTGAAAACAATGTTAAGCACATGACAAAGATCATATGACTTTTGCATCAGTACCAGATAAGTAACGGATCAGGTTTCTGCAGTACCAGAACATATAGTACTTGAACATGACAGTATCAGAACAAGATTCTATAGTACCAGAACATAACAATACTGGAACACAATTTTGCAGTACCGAAACAGAATTCTGCAGTACCAGAACAGAACAATAACGGAACAGAATTCTGCAGTACCGGAACATAACAATATCATACCATAACAAAATAGTACTAGAACATAATTCTGCAGTACTGCAACATAACAGTACCAGAATAGAGTAGTACCAGAACATAACAGTACCAGATCAAAATTCTGCAGTACTGGAACATAATGGTACCGGAATTCTGGAAACGACTATCAAATTCCAGCACTGAACATGTTGATTTGGACTTGCCGATAGAAGTTACAAAAGAATATAAAGGTCTCAGCAGCCACTCCCCCATGCCTAAGTTTTTTCATGGCCTCATGCAAACAATGTGAGATGCTAAAAAAAAAGGTTTCTTAGAGGGTTGCGAACATCTGCTAAAAACAAACCAATAGAACTAATTAAAAATAGATTTTTATTCATGCTTACAAATAGAAAATTCATGGAAAATGACAAAAGTTGAATTATTAGCTATGAATAAAATAGTTCAGAATTAACATTCAGTTTTAATTTCTATTAAAAAGATTACTTAATCGATCATCCTTGTGAAATAGTGGTCTTAAAATATATAGGTAAGGATAAAGCATGAATGCATCTTTTTTTTTAACAACTTAAGAAACAAAGAAGAAATTTGAGGAAATTGGTCATGAAACACTCCCTTAAGGGTTATCTTTTGTTGACAAGGATGCCTTCTCCACTTTTGAAACCCTTCCATTATTATGTGTGCATTCGGAGGATGAAGATATTACCTTCTCATAAAATTCCAAACAAAATTATCATATCTTTTAGAAATAAATCTACTATAGGAACAAAAGATCGTAAACCAGTTGCTTTATTAGCTTTTGACATTCCCATTTATGAAAAGTATGAAAGATATGTTGCATTGAACTTATGTGCAAGATTTATTTATTTATTTACTTATCCTACTCTAATTGAACAAAAGAAAATGTCCTTCAAGTATAGGAATACTTCCAGTGAATCCATGTGTGTAACAGGGTTAGAAATATATCCATACTTGGGTTTAAAAGATATTTTTTAATGCATATCAGAGTATGAAGGACCAAATTCTTTGATGATGAGATCAAACAATAATGAAAATTAAAAGAGTAGTGTGACCTGATAACTAATTGGAACCATCTTTCAATAGGATCATGATATTCTTGTTTCTCTTCTTTGTTTAGGTCACACAACATGTCCTCATTTTCCATGCTACACAGATTATCTTCTTCAAGATGATTGGTCTTTGGAGTACATATAAGATCCATTGAGAGGCATGCTAATAACTCCTCAATATCACATTCCAATGGTTTCTCTCCATTGAGTTCTCTCCATGATTCTTTAGTCTCCTCAACAAATTGACAAGAGGACTCCGAAGGGACTTCTAAATCTTCTTGTGGAGAGACAAATAAATTATTTACTACTGTCAAGATATGCTCTTTCTGAGAGGTGGATATCCCAGCTGCTACTAGAATGTGAGAAAGTTCTTCGAGGAACATTCTTCAAGCTCTTGATCATCCATGAATTAATCTAATTGGTTGATGATCCCTGTCTCGCAACACAAATTAGTACTCGGGGGTTCTTACAACACCCGAAAAATGATTTATCATCAAATATTTGAATTTTAAAACTAAGAAATTAAAACTATTTGCAAAAATAAAACACACCAAACTTGAAATCCTTGCATTACTGGGACCCTATTGTCACCAGGTTATCGGTTCACACAAGTCATATCATCATAAATAAAACTAAATTTACATAAATTAAAACACACTTTTGCATAAAATAAGGAAAAACACACTTGCATTAAAAGAAAAACACTTATGCATGAAAGGGAGAGGACAACCTAATTTTGGACCAACTCCACTAAATTGGATGCATGGGATCTTCCCTCACATCTTACCATCTTCTCTCTTCCCTTAGGTCGTCTATAAAACCAATCCAAAACCATTAAAGCAATCTAATTCAAATACTACCTATTACTGTTTACAACTCCCCGACAACGACGCCAAAATGTTGGTACAATTATATGCATAATATATTACCAAACATAAATTATCGACTAGGATTCGTAATCAATGGATTTTTTACACTATATGGGTTGAAAATAGGTAATCTATCTATGTCTGGTGTATTTATCTCAATCAAGAAACAATCAATAACAAAATACTCTGTTTTTGCAATATCCGAACACTATTCTTCACACAACTTCAAACTAGAAGATAAATCTCATAGTAAAAATATCAAGAAAACACTCGGTTGAAAAAGGTTCTTTCTCTGATAACAAGTATGTTCATTATAGGCTCATGAAATAAAAAGATGAACTGAGACCCTGCTTCCTATAGCAATTGAATTCACATAACAATTGACAATGAGCTCTATTCACTCTTGGGAAGAAACCAATCATGACCTAATCAATTCAAATCAAAACGTCCTTTGTTAATACAGGAGACAGTCAATATGATTGAAAGAATTCATTATTGATGCATGAAGGGTGAGAGATGAATTCTTATTGTTCATGTACCTACCGATGACAACACAATTACTAAGACTTCCAAATGAAGAAAAATAACAATTTCTTATCTAACAATCCCAAACATCTATCCAGCTTTTGTTGACTAAATATCACTCCGCAAAAACATAAATAGAATCATATACTATGATTAATGTATATTTATTCATTCACATTGATCCAAAATCAACAAGTATCTATTTAGAGATCTGTGTTGTACTTAGGAAAGTTCATGCACTCAAAATCATTTGCAATACACACTCATTTTATTTGCGCACTCACACAATTAACTTATATCCACACATAAACATATACAGAGAGACTTACCTTGGTTGGGGAGGTGGCCCCTTGCCTAACCAACAAGGTATCGTTGAAGAAGTTACATAATAGACACTTTACTCATACCCATGAATTGCAAAAACCAGCATTTGTATTCTTTCAATTAAATGAGTGAATCAGTAATTCAACATTCAATTTACTAGCATAACAGTGTATATTGTGTATATCCCTCCAGACCTATGAGGTATTATTTATACATAAAATCCATGGAGGAATGGATGAAACCGAATCCCCAAACTTAGAAAACAATTTTTACAATTTTAGGATAAATCCCAAAAATCTGTGTTTTTCATCAATTTGGGCAAATTCAAGTTAGAGATCCCCCCATATATTCTCAAACAATTTGTATTTTGGAAAAGTTCATGCAGTTTACTCAGTTTTCCACATTCTAGACAGAACCCATTTCCTAGGATTTCTAGATCTGATGCCATCTGCACGGAAATGGAGGCACAAGTTGGCAATTTGAGATTTTTGTTAATTTTTATAAAATCATTCCCCCCTTAACTGGAGGTCCACACGTGTGATATGGGTGAATTATTACTCACATTCCTATAGGTAAATGTATCTCTTGACAAAACCGATGTCCCCTATTTTCTTCTAGAAACATTTCAAATTTTTGAATTATATCTGGTACCTGACGGTTGTTGATGCTAGTATCAGACGAGTACAACATTGGTACCGGACGAGCTAAGTACTAGATGAATGTCAAAAAAGGTATCAGATTAATAGGGGTTGTTTTCATAAGGTCTTATTAGATCATTCAAAGTAATTAGAGAGCTTAAAACATCAAATATTCAATCCAAATCATTAATAAATCATCATAAATCATGATTAACCATAAGTTACCTCATATGTACACAATAATGGCTAAAAGACATGTCTATTGAGGAAAGTAGAAACATAGTGAATATGTATGAGGAAAAATTGGTTAGGATATGGGACAAGATAAGGCAATTGGAGGTGACAAAAACGAGGCTCAACAATGAGCCTGCTTCTGTTGTTTCCTTGGGCTTGGATGACTGCATCGTTCATGTCCTCATGGTTGGCTTTGTTATTGGAAGTTGCCATTGCGCAGACTAATCCTTGATAATCCAATCCACTTTTTCCCTTGTGAAACAATATTTCATCTTTAGCCATGCCTTTTTGGGACCCCTTATGGCTTAGATCCATATGTCATGTCGGAATGCCTTGAATTTAGTTATCCCCTCTATCTTTTGTGCGACCTCCATAGGTATGTGTCATACGTTTGTGGTACGATGTTGGATTTATTCTATAAGCGTGGAAAATAGATTGTTGTTTTCCTGTTGCATCTTTTTATCTTTTTCTTTCCATAGAGACTCCTACCGGGTCGCATAACACTTTCCTACCCTGTCCAGGAATGTTGAGAACTTGGGGTCCTGCCACCCTACTAGAGTTATCAATATTATCAACCGGGATTAATGAACTCGGTTCCATTTCATTGCACGTTACGATAGTAAAGTAGGAATTGGTTTAGCAAGTATAGTGCCTAGCTAAACATCATCCCCTTCACGCATTGTGCTACCATCGTGATCACTCCTGTTGGCACTTCCTCTCTGTGACATTTTCTTAGCAGCTTGCATGCCATTAGTTTACTTGTGAATCTTGTCATGATATCTTTGATGATGATGCCTTTCTTTTCCATGGTCGTGCCGAACTGTGCCTTCACTTGTTCTTCTAATTCTTTCTCATGCGCTTTGTTATCCATGTACTCTTTTGGTTGCGCACCGAATGTGGGAAATCATGTTATCTTGGAAATTAATGCCACGTCGATCTGCACTGGTTTATCCATCCAAAGGATACCTCCATGGACCCATGAGACTAGTTGTTTAACACACAGACCGACATTCTTACCGTGCCTAAAATGTGGTATGTTAAAGAGATTCAAAATAACTGAGTTATACAACCTCGTAATCCACTGTGTGGGCTCTAGCATCGGTCTTCCTAGGGGTCCAATCTCCCCCGTGTTGATAAAATAGTTTTCCTCAACCAACTATGGAAATTTGGTCACATTGTGCACATCATGATCCACATATCTCAACTTTGGTACCTTCCCTAGCATTTCAATGACAGTGGGGACTCCGTCTGGAAGAAATCATAGGGTAATTTTCATACTATTAGGGGTCTTTCCTTTCTACCCTGCATCAGATGTTCCTACCTCTACTCCTTTTGCACCCTCTTCTTCCCCTGTTGACTCTGATTGGTCAGTTATTTCCTTGACCAGTACCTTGTCTTGTGTCTGGGACTGTCACAGTCTCACTGTTTCATCTGGTCTTGCAAGTGCCTCGGGGTTAGGGTTTGAAACCTTGTTGCCAGCCCCGGAGCTCTTACCTATCTCTCCTTCTTGCGATGTATGGATCTCTTCCTCGACCTGGGTTGAGCTAATCGATTATGGGTCTGAGGTGGTCACATCCTCAAGCTCAACTATATTCTTTGGTTGTTTCATCCTCTCTTTGCGCCTTTGGCCCTGTCGAGTGATTCGGAAAAACTGTCCTGGCAACCCAAACTTTGGTGGAGTCATCCTTTGAAACTATCACAACTTGGCTTGCTACTTCATCAATTTCTAACTAGGGCACGAGTTCTTTTTTTTCTTGTTCTAAGCTTGAAATTCACTAAGTGTTGAATAACTATACACTTTCATCCTTTTATAGACCGGGTCGGGTTCACTTTTTACTTTTTTCATGCATTTGTGCCGCCCTCAATTTTTACTATGTGTGGTCTTCTAATATATGTCGCGGTAATTTCTATGCGCGACTTTTTCCATTGTTTTTGTATTTTCATTATTTTCTACTTATGTATTTATTTTTCTTTATTTTTGTCATTTTATGTTCTAACTTCTACTATAGTAAACTATGTACGTGTCCTTCTTATTGCGTTGTAACTCTTAAGTGTTAGGAGGTCGATTGTCCTTGTACAGTTTCATTTGACTACCATTGATCATTCCCTTGAGTTTTGTTCCTACCAGATCCTTTAGTTTTACAGATCCCCCATCTATGACAATATTTACTTCATAGGGCCCTAGCCAATTCATTCTAAACTTACTTGGATGTTGTAAAACATTTATTGTCATAGAGAAATAMTAGGTATCCTTCCTCAAAACTCTTCCTCTTAATATGTCTATCATGTCAGGATTTATCTCTGGATTTTTGTACTTGTTGGTAAAATCCTTCCAAAATCCTATCCTCTTCCATTTGCATTATTTGATTTGACCATTCCTTTATTGCGCCTCTTTCTGTCATATTGGTAATTGTTGCTACGCCTAGACTGGGTACCAGAAATTCTAATGGCACCATTGCTTCCTACCCATACACCAATCTAAATGGTGTCTGTCTTGTCAGTTTATTACATGTGGTCCTGTATGCCCATAATATTGTTGGTATTTTTAAGTCCCAATCATCCCTATTGACATTGCATATCTTTGTCAGAGAATTCTCCAAGATCATATTGAATTCTTCTATTATTCCATTTTCCTAAGGATGGTATGGTGTACTCTTCTGGTGATAAAATTCAAATTCCTTAGTCAT
The DNA here is from genome assembly GCA_009831015.1 of Picea engelmannii. Lineage (NCBI taxonomy): Eukaryota > Viridiplantae > Streptophyta > Pinopsida > Pinales > Pinaceae > Picea > Picea engelmannii. The sequence goes on along the minus strand of ML794751.1, from coordinate 413,784 downwards.
AGCCCTGATAGTATTGTTGTTAAAGTGAGTACCTTGGTCACTCATCAAGATTCTTGGGCATCCAAATATGGTGATCACTTTCTCAAACAAGAAGTGTGTTGTTGTCTCTGTGTTGCAATCTTTGACTGGTGCTACTTCTGCCCATCTTGTTAAGTATTTTTTCGCAGTAATGATGTATCTTGGTCCTAACCATTTTTTTGGTGGATGGATTGGCCTGACAAAGTCTATTTCCCATTTTTCAAATACCTGTAAATTTACTTGTGGTTTTAGAGGCATCTCATCCCTTCTGTTGGGCTTGGAAACCCTCCAACAGACATCACATGTCTAACAATATTCCTTGGCATATCTATGGACTATTGGACACCATAATCTTGCACACAATACCTTCTATGTGGTATCTTTTTCTACATAATTTCCTCCAGCTATTCCCTCATGAGGTTCTGCCAAAATTATGGGCCTTTCATGCTCTAATACACACCTTCTTAGAATGTTGTCTGTGCCCATTTTATATAAGTGTCCTGCAATTAGTTGATAGTCTACATCTCTTACTACCATATTTTTATTCTATGAAATGATAAATTATTGTGGCGCAATACATGTGCTTAATTATTCAATAATATCGACAAAATATTCATCTGCTATTTGTACCAAAAACAACTATGCATCCTGGAAGTTGTCGTCCAAGTTGGTAGGTTCCTCTCCATTAATGACCCTGGATAGATGACCGGGTCCTACATTTAGCTTCCCTTGGTTTCACTATTACTTCAAAATCAAATTCTTGAAATAACAATAGCCATCTACAGATACTCCCCCCCAACATTGGCTTGTCGACTAAATATTTTAGGGAAGAATGATCTATAAACATCTTAAAATGTTTTCCCAACAAATAGTGCCTGAGCTTATGAAGTGCATATACCATGGCTAATCCTTCTCTTTCCATGGTTTTGTAATTCTTCTATGATTCAGACAATTTTCTTCTTGCAAAGGTTATATGATGGTCTAAATCTGCTACTCCTAGTTGTGCCAAAATTGCTCAAGTATTATGGTTGATGCATCTACATACACATGAAAATTATTTTCCTAATCTGGGAATACTAGAATAGGTGTTGTGACCATTTTTATTTTAAGGTATCCAACCTTTGTTGATAGTCCTCATTCCACTGAAATATGATATCCTTCTTTAGAATTTTTTCCATTGGCACAGTAATCTGCGCATACGCCTTTATGAATTTTTTGTAATAGCATGCATGTCTCAATGTGGCTCTCAATTGGCGCACTGATTTTGGTGGTGGTAAATTGACAATGACTGCAATCTTAGAAGGATCTACTAGTAATCCTTATTTACAGACTATATGTGCCAACAATATTCTAAAAGGTGTCCCAAAGATGCATTTCTTTATATTCAATGATATCTAAAAATGTCTTCATATTTCCAACATTAGTCTTAACACTTCTACATGGTCTTTTAACATACTATATACAGTCCATTCATCCAGATATACTTCTAGAAAATGATGTATGAATTCTTTAAAGGAAGTTATGACTACTCTTGGAAATATGGTTGGTGCATTCTTTAGCCCAAATGTCATGACTCTGTACTGGTAGGATCCCCATTATGTAGAAAAAGTAGACTAAAACCTGTCTTCTGGAGCTATCTTGATCTGATGGTAACCTAAGAATCCATCTATCAATGAGTATGCTTTCTGGCCTCCCACATTCTCTAATACCTCACCTATGAAAGGGTTGGAAAAGGGTCATGTAATAAAGAATCATTCAATTTTCTCAAATCTACATAGATCCTTATCCCCCCTTATTTCTTTTCTTTCACTACCATAGGGCTTATCCATTTAGATTCCTCTATTGGTTCTATGATACCAGCTTCAAACATTCTGTTAATCTCATCCTTTACTTTTTTCTTATATATTGGGTTTAGTATGTAAGGTCTCTATCTGATAGGTCTTGCCTTAGGTTTGAGAGGTATTTTCATCTCTCCTAGTTATCCTGTTATTCCTTTCATCTATGTAAAGGTTTTTGGGAACAGGTTATTGTATTCACGTAGTAACTCTGTTATTCTTTCTATTGTTTTTTCATCCTAGTAGTCTTCAATACTTGTCATTTTAAGGTTATCAGTGGTCCCAATGTTGAATTTCTTCACCTTGATTGGTGCAGCAAATAATTTTGACTCCAAATATGGACCTTCCACCTCTCTTTCTCCTTCAATTTCCATAATCTGAATATTGTGCGGGTCATCTTCATCTGGTACTTCCTCTTCCACAAGATAGCATGATAGTAGTTCCTTGATTGTCTTCATGTTTTGTTGTTGATACTTTGTCATGATTTCAACCTCTGGTTCATCAATAAATATCACCCCTCTTATATGTTTTAGCGTTGAATCAATGTTGGGGTTCTCATGTTCAAATGAGAAGCGTACTATAAAATTTTGTTGTAATTATGGCCATTCTGTAGTACCCATGTGCATCTCCTAGTCTACATACCAGTTTTTTGGAATTCCTTCCAATGTATGGATGAAGTCATGAGGCCATTCTTTTGGTGGTGTCATCCTCCATTGCATTCTACACTTATCCAAGTGTTCCTTTCCCATCATACCTCTGTGTTTTATTGTTTCCCTGTTCTGCGTCGAATCTAATGCACAGTAATTGTTTACATTGGTACTAGTCCTGAATTTTTTCTTTATGTGCACCCCACCATATTGTAGGTGTAGCCTTGAGTGTAATATCTAGGGATAAGAGCCTCTAATTCTCCAATGCTTCTTCATATTTTGTCAAAAATTCTTCCATATCATTTACCCCATTAAAATTGGGAGGTTCCCTTATCTCTATACCAACCCATCTTACTACGTGGTGTATTCTTGTGGACATTCTTGTGGACACTTCATGTAATCTCCGTTGCTAGTTCTCTAGCACTGTATCTGAGTTAGAAACACATGATGTGATTATTTTCCAGCTAAGTACCCCATCTGCAGTTGGGTTAATATAATCTTCTTCGCATGTGGTGGTTCTGTACAACTGATTTGTTTCCTCTAGATCTAGACAGGTGGGTTCTACAAACCTTTCTCCTTCTAATGGATCTAGTGGTGAAATGACTCTATATTCTATGGATTCAAATGTCATTTTCCTTGTATTCAAATTAATTATGGCCTTGTTATCAAATTCCCAATCTAATCCAAGTAATGTTGGGTAAGGTGTTGTGTCATCTACTATTTCTATCACTTCAAAGTCTGCCTTAGTGCACACTCCATCCAAATCTATTGTCACACCCTTAAGCCTTCCAATTGGTGGAACTTTATTTTGGTTTTCTAACTTCAACTGGATCATTGAATTACCTAGTGTGGGATCTCCCATACACTGCCATGTCTTCTTGGGTAACACATTTACTTCGGAGCCTAAATCCAAGATAATATCCCCCATATTGAAATCTCCTATGTTAGCATTCAGCCTGAATTCCCTGCTTGTTCTCCTTCTTGTATGTAGGTGATTTGATTTTTTTCTACTCTAAATTCCCCTCTACCTTTGTGTTACATCTTTCTAACATAGTTTTCAAAACTTTAACAGATGATGGATCATTCTGTAGTTTAACACAGGATTGCAGAAACATCTTTATGGTACTTACTTTCCCTAAAGGTTGTGCTTCATTGGTGTGGTCCATTGATGAAGGAATCCCATACATTGGTACGTTATGAGTATGTTGTGCAGTTGATGTAGATGCATCAAACAACTTACGTGTCTCGATATTTTTCTTCACCCATTGGTGTTGTGTTAGATCTTGTCTTATTTCATTAGCTCCTATCTTAGCTCCTATACGCATGACTATGTTGATGTTTCTTCCATCCTCCCTAGCTTCTACAAAAATCCACTAAACATTTTGGTTGTTCTGATTCCTCTTATCCTGGATCTTTCCCAATAATGTCAGACAATCTTATGTGTCATGGTCTGTTGTGCGACAGTACATACATGTCGCTGGTGGAAGTGGACATTCCCTTGCATAATGTCCTAGTTGTTGGCAGTTGTGGCACACTATTGGACCTCTTCCTAATCCTAATCCTCCTCTACCTCATCCTCCACCTCTGTATCTAGTTTGATCTCCTTGTGGTGAATTTACTGAGGCACCTGATTATACTACGTGGGGTTATACTGAGATTGCACATTGTTATACTAAGGTTGCGTAGCATTATATTGTTGTTGCACATTATTATATTGAGGTGGTACCTAGTTGAACTAATGTGTAGATTTCCCTTTCATCATTTCTGCTTGCACCCTATACGTATATGAAGTTATTTCCCTCATCAGGTCCATTGTCCTACAGTCTTTATCTTCATGGCCCACTGATTTGCAAAATTTGCATTATGAATTCCTGGGTACTTTCTGGTACTTTTGCATCATTGGACAATGATATGGGTCATGCCCATTCATTTTATAGATATCGCACCATGGTCCTCATGTTGGAAAAGGGTTTGGTACTCTTGTTTCCATGTATTGTGTGAAAGTTGGGAATTCATTCTTATGGTGTCCTTTTGTCATGCATGTGGTACAAAAAACAACTTCTCTTTTCTCTTTTCCTTTATGTTGGTTCAATTGAAATATAAGGTTCTTCATATCCTCTTGCATATCCTCTATTTATGGATCTATATTATGATATTGTCTCTCTTTTAGCTGCATGGTTGCCTGCAGAGCCTTTGCCTGAGTTTGAAATTTTTGGTGTCTCAATGGGTATTTCAAATGTGGTAATAGTGAATTCACAAAGATATGTCTAGTTGCATGCCAGTCATGACATACTTCAACTTACCCTTCAACCATTTGAACCTCTTATCAATCTCCTAAACAGAATCACCTAGTTTTTGTCTAATTTCAATCATGTCATTCATGTATTGATCTTCTGAACTAGTCTTATGAAAATTATTTATCAGTAGATTCTTGAAATCTGCAATCGTCCTTGTTGTTCCTGGTGGACTATTTACAACTAGGCTCATGTACCAATTCAGTGTGCGGTCTCTTAGTGTGATAGCTAACTGCGTAGGTTTTGTATCCTTGTCTGTGATCTGCTTTGCTTCCAAGATCTTATTGCAGATGAATAAATTCTTTTCAGGGTCATCATATGCCTCTCCCCGAAATTTTGGTAACCTAATGGTGGATTGTGTCCTGCCATCTTGAACTATAATGAACTACTACCTCTACATGGTGTATATATTTGTCTGCTACTTCTTGAACTAGCTCCTCCAGTTGTTTCTCCTTGTTTGGATGTATTTCCGGATGTCTTTCTTCCACTAAAATTCAGTTGTCTGAATGGTGGTGTTTTTTCTATTGTACTAGTTGCACATGGGGTTATGGGTTCCACACTAACACTGACATGGATGGGAGTTATTCCTTATGTTCCTGCCCTTGGACCTTTTGTATTTATTTCATATGTTATGTGCAAGATTTCTTCAATCTTCTCCACAGCCCGGATATCCTCTAGCTCTTCCTCATCACTTTCCAAGCCCTCTCTATCCAGTATGGATCTCTTCTTATGATTCATCTTATATTGGTAGGGTACTCCATTTCATGTCTTTCCAGTTGTTTCCATTATCTACTTTATCTGATATTCCTCCATTATGATTGGTTCCATGGCCTCCTTCTTCTTTCCCTTATCCATCTCTTCCTCCATTTCTCTACCTCTTGTCAGTTCTTCCCCCCTTCCCCCATGCACGCAGGGAAGTTTAGTTGTTTTAATCCATCATCATCACACCATTGTTATATTGTAAAATATTGATTGAAGTGTACAACAATATGAAATACCTACCTCTAGGTCCTTTTAGAAACAATTTATCTACTGCATTTTAATACTTTGTGGTATCTACTGCAAATTCTATGATAAACCCTGCAACAATACTGTATAACTAGAAATCTACTGTGTGCATGAATTTGTTGTTAACTTGTTGTAATTGTGTGATCTCCATAGGATTCCACTCGAGTTGTCTGATTCTATTTGTAGGGTGGTTTTCTTTTAACCTCAATAGCCACTCCTGCAACACATGTAGGAAATCACAAAAAAATACCTCATGCAAGTCGGTAAACATGTACTTGTCCAGATATTTGCACGGTGTCAACTTAGGGTTTCTATTATCTTTCTACGCAAACTCAATCTCCTTTGTTTTCAACCATCTTTCGATCTCTTCCTTCATTGGATTCCAAAGTCTGAACATTCCTTGTTAAACCTTCATTCTCTGTGAATCTTTCATGGATCTCGTCCGCTCAATCCATGCAATTCTAGTCGGCAACATAACCATATGTTGGTTATTAATATCTCTAACTACATCTTGGGCTAACCCAAGTTTAGATCTGACCAAGTTTCCAACAAATCCCTCTAAACCTATCAACCCTCCTGGTAAACTAGAAGGAAACACAACACACATAATGTACAGTGCAGTCTCACCCGAGATATTCTTATGGGTGACTTCAAATCTTAGTTTCTTGTAGTACTAGAAAGAGGGGGGATCCGTGATTCTAATCATTTAACCCATAAATTCATCATATTTATCCATTCATATTGTTATGATTCATTCATCTGTTAGTTTATGCATGCATTTTAATAGATCTATTGATTCATTCATTCATCCATTCATCATCTAACTACTGACAGAAGGTAAATAAGCAATAAGCAATAAACAACATGCATAACATAGGTTTTACCATGGTTCACCCCCCCTGGGTTACATCCACAAAGATCTTACTTCTTAGACTCTCTATTAAGTCTATTGCAAAACATGGTGTTGTGCGCACTACATCTCTGATCATACAATCATAAATTGGGTTCCACAACCTCTATGAGGTGGACTAGATCACACCAGGATCCTTAGCCTGTGATCTAACTCTCAAAACAATAACCTACCTGACTCTCTACAGCTCAACATCTTACAAAACATAATAGCTTCCGACACTTTGAATTGCAACTAACAATCAACAACCCTCTAAACCCCGACCTAGACCTCCTAGGTGTTTATTTATACTTTTTTACAGTCTTATTAGCCATTACATTCCAAAACCCTAACCCTAACATGGTTAGGTCTTACTTCCTCCATGCCTTGCATTCTTTCCTCCTTTGCATGCATATTTTCCTTACAAGTGTTGCTTTTCCTTCCAGCTGTCTTTTGCCAAATGAAGCTTTACTTTCTAAAAATTGACTTTTCCTTAAAATCGACATGTGCCCAACAAAACCCAAGTGCATTTGGAGAAGTCATCAATAAAGGCTAAGAAATACCTTCACTTAGAGAATGAAGGAGAAGGAAGCATACCACACAAATCACTATAAATGAGCTACAGGGAAGCTGAGGCATGCCGAAAGGTACACTTGTCAAAATTTTCCTGATGATGTTTACCAAGAACACAACCGGAAAAAATGCCATCTCTACAAGAAATGAGAGTAATACTAATCACCATATTTTGATTACATAACTATTGCAATGAGTGGTAGTTTAGATTACCAAATTTCTCATGCCAAAGTTTCTTCAATTCATTACTATGAGCAACAAAAATTGAAGGAAAAATGATGGCCCAAAGTTAGCAAATTTGTACAACCTAATAATATCATCAACAGTTTCAATTGCTAGGATATTCTTATGATATTTTAAGTCATCGATTACAACTCCGTTAGGTGAAAATTTTATTGTTTTACCTTCACAAGAATGATTCATTTACTAAACTGATAGAAGGTTTCAAAAGAGACTTAGACCACATAATACATCATTAAAATGACCATCATCTAGCTAAACTATTTCAGGGCCTACTATACACTAAGAGATATATCATCACCAACAAATATTTGTTTGGTGTTACATTCATTAATGGAAGAAAAAATGGTTGTATCCTTAACCATATGATAATATGCTCCAAAATAAATAAGCCACTCATTAAAATAAGAAGTAGTTGTTGCATTGAAGGAAAAACCAAAAGAAAAAAGTACATGTCCATGAGAGGAAGAGTTGTAAGAAGAAGAATAAAAATTTATTGTGTGATTCTTCCTTGTTTCTTCTAAGGAATTCATCTTTTTAAAACATTTATACTCTAGATGATCATCTCACACATGAAAATTGTAATGTCTTTCAGTATTCTTAATTTTTTATTTTGTTCCTTTGTCAACATTGGGAGGAGAAGATGGTTGAGAGGGTTTGGGACCCTTTTCTTTTGTTTTTTCAAGGATATTGTTCCTTTGGATGATAATATTTATCCTTTTATTGGGTCACTAAGGCTTTGTTAGATGTACATGTAGTGATTATCACTCCAAAATGAAAAATCTTATCTTCCTCTCTAATCAAATAATCACGAAAAGATTCAAGAGAGGTTGGTTTGTAGGCAACCCCTAAAACTTCTCTAGCAGAGTGAAAAGTAGATAAAAAAAATAATATGCACTACCAAGTTTTGCAAGAATAACATATATACATCAATTATCCTTCATTTCTATTTTACAATTTGGAAGTAAAACTCTGAGAGTTTTAAACTTAGATAGATAATATTCAATGCAAGAGAAATCATTGGGATTTAAGGAAATTAATTGGTTTCCAAGATGGTGGGCTCAAATCTCATTGTGTTTATTAAACACAACTTCCATATTTTCCCAAGATTCATCCGGGTTACAATTCCTTGAATCTGAAACCAAAAATCACTAGAAGTTGGCATTCTGATTAATACACGTGCTTCGCCATTTTTTATTATCCCGCTTGGATTTCTTTGCGGCATTAGTGGGAGATTTTTATTTTCCCAAGGTATTCCAACAAAGTAATTTACTTCGTAGTACATCCTCCATATGGTATTTCCATGAGAAGCAGTTGGAATTGGTAAGAAAAATATCACTTGGACTAGCCATATTAAAATATGTAGGTAAGATGGCTTTAAAATCATAAACTAATTGTCTAGATGGAAAGCTCTTGAAAAATAGTTTTTTTTCAAAAACAATGACACTGAAAATGGACTTCAAATGTCAAAGTTATGTCATTTTTAAGAAAGGCATAAAAGGTAAACAAAGTGCCACATGGAAGATAGGGGTTGGCCCACGTAGTGATGAATGCACAATGAGGTTGTTGAGGGAAAAAAATTCCTTCCTTCTCTAACTTTTCATATAATCTCACTTTTACAAATAAGTTACTTATGAAGTGACTCACTTTTATAAAAATAAGTGACAATCATTTTTACAATGAAGTTATTATTGAGACTCATAGTAATATTGAAAAGGGGAGGGTGAATTAGTATTACATCAATTTTCCTAATTTTATTTTCTTTAAAATATTAATATTATTTAGAGCAGCTTACGTAATCACAAATTCATACAAGAATCAAAACAATATAGAAAATAGAGTACACCAGAATTTTTATGTGGAAACCCAATGCAGGAGAAAACCACAGAACACATTTCTTTATGTTCTTCTACAAGAACCAACTTACAATTTACAATATTTTAGCTTGACAAGAACCCAACTGTTGCAAATAATGAGGGAAACAATACTCTCAAGTAACAACCTGTAGAGTGAGGACACCATTCCTCTCCCCTGCGCCACCCTGCCTCCCTGTTTTTTTTTTTTTTTAATTCCTTACACAATTAAATATTTCTCAAAGTTATAGGAGCTTGTTCCTCTCTACGCATCAACCCAATCTGATATATCTCAAGTTCAGTTCCTTTGAATAGTAACATAACCTTTTTCCTCTTTTCACTTCAAAAAAACTCTTGATCATCGAACATCCCAATTTATAATATATTTTCCTGAGTTCTACTAATTGTATGTGGACCCATAACAGTTATATTATGGACAAGTATTCACCAGATAAAAGTCCAGTTAGTTATATGTGGACACACTTATGTCTAAATTAAGTATGTGGATGCATACCAGTTATATTGTGGACATACTTTGACCACATCAAAGTCTAGTTAGCTATATGTGGACATACTTCTTTCTAAATTAAGAATATTTCTTGTTCAGTTATGGATGGACATTCTTTGACTAAATCAAATGGACCAAATCTTGCATCTCATCAAAATTGATGCAACCATTTACATTCTAGTTTATTGAGAGCCTATTGTGAAGATAGAATAGGAACACAAAATTCAAGTCACAAGTCTTCAACTTGTCGCAATTTCCCTATAGTCTGCTCACCCAGTCGCCCCACCAGACTATGAGCATGCTCTGGTGACTCATTTGTTTGATTGTTGAACTTCCACTTGTTTCATCGTAGTCCACTACACCACTTATCACACTAGCTCAAGACACCCTATGTATTCTCTTCTGCATCATTGGGTGTTGGCACAAGGGCAGACCCAGGGTTCAACGGTACAACAACGCACCAACAAAACCCTGACTACCAGCCCTTTCGGCAACACCTGCGAAGCATATGAAGTCTCACTCGAGGTAGAGGTAGGGGTGGTTGCAGGACTCCGATGTCTGCAACCTTAGCTGGGACATAGATCTGTGATTGTAACACTTTAATAGAGCACTTAGCAGTTACATTTCATCAATATTAGCCTTTAGCTTACAACACAGATAAACCCTAATAACAGAACGGTGTAGTATTCACACAAATCCAATATAATCAAGCACTAAGCACATCAACATAGGTCAGATCTAGAATTCGTTCACATTATTCATCACTAATCTATCATATCAGATTCATCTAACATACATCAATGCACTAAGAATTTAATCACATAAACAAGAGAACACCCAAAACGCACAAAGCAACCACAACACAGGATATACATGGTTCACCCCCTCCCTGGGGCTACGTCCACCAATTCTTCTTCTCTTTATTGTCTTCTATCAATATTCTACATGCACAGAGCCTTGATATCTTACCCCACAGAGGACAAGAGATCTGCGCACTTCGCTATATCCTCCTTCCCTGAGTTACAACACAAAGCATTCTACAGTGTCTTACGATCACTTTCACTTAGCTCTGCAAGTCTTACACAATATGCACAAAGAAATTACAATTACCACTTGCACTTAGCACCTAGCATCACATAGATGTCCCCCTTCTTACATCACCTAGACATCTATTTATACATTACAAAATCGGGCCTAAACATGGTTAAACCCATGGGCCAACATCCCCATACCCATTACATAAGCCCAAAACCCAAAAACCCCTAAAAAGGGGCCGAGATCCCACGATTTTCGCTTCGACTTGCGCTCCACCTTCGACAACCTATCAAAGTCCCAAAAGTAGGTCAAACATGAGCAAGGATCCTCAAACCTTGGTCAAGGTCCAACATTGGCAAGCAACCAAATTCATTCCATAACACTCCATTATGAAATTCATCACATTAGCTCAAGACACCCTGCAGTCATTGCACATCTGTCATCATGTTGTAGCACCATCATCTGTCACTCCACTTCACAATCGTGGACAAGGAAATTTGTCGCAAGATTTTTTCTCCATCATACTTCACTTATAAAATTCATCGTAGGTCATCCCCCTATCGATCATGCTGCATTTATTTGTTATTGCCAATAATTTCTTCACCAACCGATCATATCTACGATCAAGTCCTAGCCATTGATATTATTCTATGAAATTGATCATTTCGCCCTTCGATTCTTCTGTGCAATGTTGTTTTTATCCTTTCATGACTTCCTTCATCTATGCATCATACTTTCTGCCATACTATATGTTATTGCACACACTTTTTTTTCATTCTTGTCTGTTATTGCATGTTGGCCCTTGACTAAGTTTTGGGAAAACATTGGTTGTGTTTGACCACTTTTGGGACTTCGACAGGCTGGTTGAAGATGGAGTTCCCAGGCGGAGCTAAGATCATGGGATCTCACTCATTTGGCGGGCTTCTAGACCCAACAAAGGGTTTACTAGGGCTTATGTAATGGGTTATGGAATGTCGGCCCATGGGTTTACCCATGATTAGGCCTTTTTGTAAATGTATAAATAAGTAGCTAAGAGATGTAAGAAGAGGGGGTGTGTTTGGCTATGTGCACAGTGATGTAACTAGCTAGTTGGGTATGTGAACCATATGTTGTAATTTTTAATGTTGGCTTAGTGAAAGATGTTGTAAGTTTCTTTGTGCAAATAGAGGCTCTGTGCCTTGACCTGATTTTGGGAAGGAGGATCTGGCGCGTTCTGCGCAGATCTCCTGTACTCTGCGGAGTTTGGCTATTGGGCTTTGTGCACATGAGCAGATGAATGTAAGAAGATTGAAGACTAATAAATAAGAAGATAAGAAGTTGGTGGGTGTATGCCTACACTGGGGTGAACCATGCATATCCTGTGTCTTGATGTGCTTTGTGCGATGTTGTTTAAGTGCTTATATTCTTAGTGTTGTTGTTATAATGTATGATGAATGGATCTGATGTTTTTTCTTAGTGCTTAATGGTATTAAATATGAATAAATGCTAGATATGAGATAATTCTATGTGCTAAGTGATTGTAAGTTCTTGATCTTGATTGTTACTACGTTGATCTGTACTTGGGGTTTTATTTGCGATGTGATTAAAGATAATAAATTAATGTGTGTTTTCCCTTAGTGTTATGCTTATTGTAATCACATATCTGTGTCCCAGCTTGGTTGTAGACACTTGAGTCCTGCAACCCCCCTGCCTCTACCTCGGGTGAGACTTCATCTTCTTCGCAGGTGTTGTCGAAAGGGTCGGAAGTTAGGGTTTTGTTGGTGTGTTGTTGAAGCATTGAACCCTGGGTCTGCCCTTGTGCCAACAAATGGTTCCATTGTCGAGACTTGAAACAACTAAAGAAAAGAGAAATCTTTGTGCGTAGATATTTTGCTGTAGTGTGCATTACTCTAATTAACTTGTGAATCTTTGTGCTAAGAAAGAAACTAGATCTAAAGAAAAGAGGTAAGATCTTAAAGATTTGTGCTCTGGTAAGGGTAAGATAAGTGAAAATTTTTGCTTCAAAAGCATGAATCTAGGTATGTTTGATAGATTTTATCCTAGTCTGAAAGCTAGGGAATAGTTAGAAGAAAGATTTGATCTAAATAAATTTGATGGAGAAAGATATGTTATTCCTATGCATAGAAAGAATTTTTGGATTAAAAAGTGGATGCAAGAACCTAGAAAGAATTTTTTCATATTGCAGGTCCAACACTGTGATCCCAGTGCGTAGTACAAGAGAGGATAGGGTTCGTTTAAAATAAAAAGAGGATTGAAACTATGTTATAATTGCAGACGACTGAGACATCTTGCTAAGGAATGCCCTGGTACAGGTCCTATTTGTCTTTATTGTAAAGTTATTGGTCATGAGGTTGAGGATTGTCCAAGACTGATTGCTAAAGTTGAAAACATGAAAATGAGACAAGAAAAATCCAAAGAAAGTCAAGAGGCTAAGAACATGTTGGGAATCATAAAGAGAAAGAGTCAGAGACTATGTTAGTACAATTAAAAGAAGAAATGGATGATCACAGAGACATCAGTTTACCAGAGATCCTAAAAGAAAAACAATGCATAGTTACAAGAATAGAAGACTTCAACATCGACTGTGTATTGGATGACAGAACACACATGAACATTATGCCAGAAAGCACTTGGGAAATTTTGAAAAAGCCTACTATGATACCTTCATTGGGAAGGATAGGCTTGTTTAAAGGAAATATTATAACCCTATGTGGAAGAGTTACTAATATACCTAGGATTTCTCATGAAACAACGACTGAAGAAGAATTTGAAGTCATTAAATTTGTTGAGAACAACACCCCTTTTACACTTTTATTAGGAAATACTTGGATTGAGAAGGATTAGATCAAAAGAAAAGTAGAGGAGGAAGCTACAGAACAAAAAAAGAAAGAACTAAGGGACTTCATAACCAGAAAAATAAAGCGACTAGTAGAAGAACAAGAGCACAAGTCGAAGCAACAAAGGGAAAGAGAATTAGCTGTCAAAGTTGAAAGAACATATGAAGCCTTGAAGAACTTGTCCATGCAGGAAAATAGTATAGACACCGTGGAAATAGTAAGATAAGGGACATTAACCTTGGAATCTGTAAGATCACATCTGCAGTGCGAAGTCCTTTCACCAGGAGAGAATAAGAATACAAATGGGAAGAGGATTCCAAAAATTGTTAGAGAAGCTCAAATTACAGGAAAGAAGGCCATGAAGCTTAATAATAAGAAATATAAGCTATGGAAAGATACAGAGAACATAAGGAAGACTTTGCAGGAAGCAGATCTACAGAATTTGAACCTCGCCAGAATAGTAGAATCATGCAGAATGGAACTTCGCCATGACGAAGCTATATGACTGTTGGAGGCACCTCGACCGTTAGAATGATGCCTCAGAATGGCTAGAAAACATAGTTATGAGTGAATGGACCTTTGAGACCACACCATAGCAGACGAATTCGCATTGATGGACACATTCCTACCCGTTGGAGGAATCTGTTATGATGCTTTGTTATTTAACCCGTCGGACGCTGCGTCGGGACCACTTTTTGCCACTTGTGACTTTCCAAGCTAACACAGAATTGATTGCATATCACGCTGTGATTTATAGGCCTCACCATTGATTTGATTACTTCACTTGTTTTTTGGCCTACCTGATCTATTTGGTTACAAGTGTGAATGTCGGGCGAGGCTAGCATGTTAGAGAAGTATTTGGAGGAGATTCTCGTGGAGCTCATGGATGAGAAAGTTATGTCTGTAGGAATAAAGGCGTTGTCGACTGGGGGACTACAAGCATCCCCTTTGATTGGACATAGTTCTAGTTGGACTGCGATTGAGAAGTGAGGCAAGCACCATGACGATATGGATAATGCGAAGAAGATCCTGTTGATCTTAACATATTACATTTCACCTTTGGCTGGCGTGGTTAACTGCGATAGTATCCCATGTGAATTTGAGTATACGTTGACTTCATACATATCAAAGGGGATATGCATAGTTGGACCCCAATTAGGACAGATCTCATCTCTGAAGAACAACAACTTTAATCTCGACGACAGAAAGAACTATGCCATGTTCGCGCCCCATAGGTATTTGATGAAGAAAACTAGGAAGATGTCGCGCATAGTTTCCCAGCTGTGGATTAAGGATCTCGCACAGTAAACAATATTGAATGTAATGAAGATCCCTCACTTTGGCTGACATCAGGAGGTTAATGCTTGCATTAAAATCCTCTAGTCATGCTACCATGGAGGATATATGTGGCTCGATGGGTGCATCATGGTGGATCTAGTGTTGATCCACCTGATCACAGGACTGATCATGCAGGGCCCCGACCCTCAGTAGTTATACCTAGGGAAGACCTCAGACGCTCCTTGGGACAACACATAAAGGAGGATTATGGCGATGTAGAAAGGGGAAAGCGAGGCTACAAGGTAGCCCCTATCCAGGATGGCGTAGTGCGCCTCACTTGCCACCTTATAGGTGGAAATCTCGTAAGAAACAACCATCTGACATAGGTCACTAGGTTCATAGTAGACCTCGCAGGAAAGTGCGTGGAGAGTATGCAAATGAACTAGGCAGGTTACCTCATCAACGAACTCGAGAAAGATTGTCGTGAAGCACAGGATCAGGGGTATGAATTCCATTTTAGCTGGTTACTTTTATTAATCCCATTTTTTGCTTAGCAGATGTTGGAAGTAGCGACATTTTGAGAAGTTGAGCCATTGGAGCCGTTAGTTGCGAGGTTATCCACCTTGTGGTATACAAATGATATGTCGAAGAAATGGAAGTCGAATGTTGTATTCCATGCCTACTACCAGCAGTTGAAGCACACTATTGAGGCATTTCCACGCATGACACCGAACACATTGCACCAATATAGACCGCTAGAAAAGTTCCATGCAGATCGACACTTTATTTATATCACTGCGCTCAGGGATGAGAGAAAGGAGGAGTTGCAGTCATATTATAAACTAACCGATGAAGATATGGAGGAGATCAAAAAAGAATGGTTGACAGAGTTCCTTGTACCAGTTGAAAAATAAAATCTCTCTGATGTGGACATCATAGGAATCCCCTTGGTCACCCAGGTCAAGCATGTCGGGTAGAGAAACACGACAAAAAAGAAGAAAAAGGTAGAATTCCAAGAAATTGTTGAGGAGGACAGTGCCTCTGCAGAAGATGGATTTGGCTCACCATAAGGAGGAGGAGAAGACCAAGGAAATGGACAAGGAGGAGGGGATGATGAAGAAACACAATAAGAAGGCGAAGCTACACCACTGAAGGACCCCCCTACCGAGGCAGAAACATCAAAGAAAAGAAAGGTTTCCCTGTAGAAACCTTCGGAAAGAAAGAAGTTGTGTGCCAGTAATCCCAAGATGAAGGCCACGCTCATAGTGGACAATGTCGATCTAATCTTCACAACTATGGAGGATGCTTCAGAGGATATCTTGCAGCGATATGGAGCAAATCAGGAGACGTTGTATGAAATAATCGATAAGGAGATAAAGGAGATACAACAAGCCATCCATTTGAGTCATGTGGTACCTACTGTGCCTCTTTGTCGAAGATTGAAAAATTGGGGGATGAGCCTGCCCAATTATGAAGACTAGGAGATGCAATAAAGGCTCGGCTTCAACAAGTCCAAGAAGAAAAGGAATAGGGTACATAATTATTGAAGCAAGAAAAGGAGGAGGTCTTAGAGAAAATACGAGTTGCGCAATCCTGTGTAACCACCTACGAGAAGGAGAAAGATGAAATTCAGGCGATGTTCGAGGAGGACAATGCAAAGATACATAAAGAAAAATACCAGTTTCTCGCATAACAGACTGTGGTCAAAGAAGCGGTAACTAAATCACTTCTCTCTATGTCGGGATTGACATAGAAGGAACCAGAGTCAGTCGAGATGCAAGTAGGGAAGCTTGTTGAGGCCATTCAGTAGCTTCAAGGATGGGTAATGGAGTTAGATCTCCAAGCAGTTCAAATCACTCTGCAAATAAGTGCGCAACCAAAGGGAGGAATCTGCTAAGAGCGTAGTTGGAAGGATCAAGACCCTTTCCTCATAATGTAAGCAGTGGAGTGATCAATGTGCACAGACCTATGAATGCCTTGTAGAAGATCCGGAGCTAAGGAAACTAGAAGCACAGCTCCAGGAGGCATAGCAACAGGCATCCACTGTGCAGGCGTAGATGAAGCTACTCACTTCGGTTGAGTGAATGAAGAGATCACAGGTTTTATTGGGCTAATTGTTAAGTGCGGACACAAATCAATCCCCCTAGCTTCACTACGAAACTAGAAAAAAACAAGACAGTACACTACTCTTTCCTTAGCTTTCGATTATCAAATGAGAAATGGATCTAGAACATGCCTTTTAAATATTGAAGATCCAACTTTACCAATGCAATCCGAGCTTCATCATGAGGTTTATAAGAAATATATGCAAATAATCACATGCCAACGAAGACAAGAATAATAGATCCCATTTGATATGAAAATATGTACATGATCAAGGAATCATACAATATGGACAAATAACATTCATATAGGAAAGAAAGGTATATATGTATTAAAGAATGTGGAAGAAAGATAAAACCATATGCCTTGATGTTGTCAGGTTCCTTCCAACAGTTCCTTGCTTCCCACACACTTCTAATCCACATATTTTGAGACTGTAGATCTGATAGCTACTCACAATCTATCTTGACAATGAAAAGTCCAAAGCCACTCTAATCAAGCCAAATTTCCAATCTACAAAACGCAAGCTCAAGCCAATCTAACTTTCTCCATGAAAGCTCCTCTCCTTTTATAAGCTGAAGAGGATAAGGTGAGGAGGTTAGGATGATCCCACTAAATCATGAAAGCGATTAAGATCCAAACCATTAGGATGCCACCTCACCATAGAATCTTATCCTTCTAGAAGCATCGAGAAGACGCATGTTTTTCCCATGTACAGGAATTTCCGCACCCTAGCTATAGAGCAACTTGCGAAAACTCCACAACCTAGCTATAGAGAAAGGTGCGGAAATCAAGCATTTCTGCACCTTGTGTATAGTGCAACCCGCGAAAATCCTCCTTAATAGGGTTTTTACAAAGGAAAATACAACTTCTTCTCTCAGGGAAAGTTCTTCTCCCTTCTTTCTTTAGGAATTTAGGCCACTGTCCTCTCTGAAGGCAATAGATAGGTTTACATCATTAACAGTCATAAGGGTGATGAAAATAATGTGTAACAGAGAGCCCCCCAAAGTATGAATTTAGAACATAGTGATAGCTGAAATACGTTGTCGAGTGTGTGTAGGGAACAAGAAACACGTTGGTCAGAAACCTGCCAACAAACAAGGAAATACAGTACAATAATATATCATCACTAAGGTAGGCATTCCCATACTCAGAATACAAATGACTCAAATCATAAATGCCGACATGCAAATATCCATGTCAAGAAAGATAGGTCATGGCCACCAAACATACATTGTGGATCCATGCCAATATGACTCAGATTTGAACATAGCCACTAAAAATACATTGTGGATCTATGTGTTAAAGACTTAAATTTGAACATAGCCACGAGGCATACAATGTGGATCTATGCAACCGTATAATATGAATATACTCCAATGAAACCTGAATCTGTTAGAAAAGATTCAGGGTCTTCATCTCCACCACTCTATAGTATGAATCTATCCATGCAATTACAGGTGTTGAATTCAAACATGGTAGAAACCACTTGATTACCGGTCAACGATGAGAACCATTAACAAGCATGAGGGAAATAACCATTAATGTCAATGACTCCCAAGGTACTCTAGTACAATCCAATGAATGAGAATTAATGAGCTAAAGTCGAACACTCGGTGGAATCTCCCGATCAAGGGTCAATAATGAAAACCCATTGTCGAAAGCGAGGAAACCTGCCATTGAGGCATGCAAGTTCCAAGGTTCCAATTGGTTTCTAAGTCTAATTCTTGGATAATGAGTTGAAGTTGATAGGAAAAGACTCATCACAAGAGGGCCTTAATGTATCCCCCATCAATAACACAAAATGTGTAAAACTATTTGAGGTAGATCAGAGTAACAAGTGATTCAGGACTAATTCATGGATGGCTGACACAATATAAAGCTTAAGGACTACAGAAATGGTTGACACAATAGAAGGATTTCTGGGTTGAACTTCTCTTTGAACATATTGATGACGTGACAATTGTCTTGGAAACATTGACTCAACAACAGGGATCACAGACCAAAGGGTAATCTTATAAAGGAGTATTATCAAGAGACAAGCGGATTTTCCAACCTAGACATAAAGAGAGTTAAAGGGTGTCATGTTCAAAGGTGACTCTTCCATAGAATACAGGTTTAGATACATTTCTTTCCCAATTCCCCCCCACCATTTCTGGCGAGTACCTCTTTATTTTCACACAATCTTGAGGAGGATAACATATGCTTGTAATATAATCTCATCCTTCGGATGAGTCCCTCGGAGTATATTTAATGAACCCTAGGAAGGAATGGTTCGGTCCCATATGGGCCTTTCAATGTTTGTTTTATGAGTCCAAAGAAAGAAAACTCAAGGGTTTTTCATTTTTAGAGAGTTTGAAAAACACTTAAAGAGAACTCTCTCAGTTCCTTTTTCGTAAATTATTTCGACAAGACCGAAAAAGTGATAACCTACCACCCATCAAACATTTTCTTCAAATACTTTTATGAGCATGAAAAGAACAAGGTTGCTTGGCAATCTTTTCATGTTTAGAGAGTTTGAAAAGAGCTTAAAGGGAACTCCAGGGGGTTCCTTTTTCGTATGACCTTTACGAGTTCGAAAAAGTGATAAAAGTATACTCGGTTACATTCTCAGGTATTTACGAGAACGAGAAAGAACAAAGACTAAGCTCGGTAACTTATTCTCATGTATTTACGAGCATGAGAAAGAAAAAAGACTAGGCTCAAGATTGTTTTCATTTTTACGTAAGCTTTAAAACAAAACAAAACTATGCCTGCGATAGATTTTATTTTTACACAAGCTTAAAAACTAAAAAAAACTATGCTTGAACCTGGTTTCATTTTTACACAAGCTTGAACCAGAGGAAACTATGCTTGAGGTAGGTGGTTTCATTTTTACACAATCTTGAACCATAAAAAACTATGCTTGGACTTCCCAATGCATAATACAGGGATGGTTGGTACTTAGCCCCCAGCTTAAGAAACTAGCGACTCAACTTCAGCATGAAGTCCAGAGGCTGGAAGCATTTCCCCCTAAGCTTCGTTTTTTCCAACTGCAAAGGTGAATGAAATGAAACTTCAAATACTAAACTTGACTCAAACAGAGAGGGGGAAGTTGTTTCATTTTTTAATGAGCTTGACACAAGAGAAAAACTATGCTCATGAATCTAGGTTCAATCCCTATACCTTTGTTTCATTTTTTAACGAGCTTGACACAGAAACAAGAACTATGCTCGTAATCTCTATTTCATTTTTAATGAGGTTTCTACAGAGATGCAAAAACTATCCTCATAGCTGGTTTCATTTTTTAATGAGCTTGAAATCAAAAAACCATGCTCAAGCTAACTTCTTGATCATGGCTTCCAAGAGGATAGTTCTCTGGCAAGACACCATGTCAAGGGACAAAACTCGGTCATGGCCTCCAAGAGATCTTCATTTGACGGAAGAAACACACTCTGGAAGGAACACATGTCAAGGGTCATGATAGGGGTAAGGAGGTTAGGCTCCAATAGCCCTATCGAAGAGATCACCATGTCAACTACCAGATCTAAGTCATAATATACGGAGCTTATAGTGAGAGGCTCATCATCATCGGCAGGTGAAGGCATGGGAGACAATGCCACATAATTGACTTGTGGTAGGGGCGATACCATTTTCATATACGAACCATTTACGGAGGTAATCCAGTCAGGACCGATGAATGAAAGTTGATCAATAGTCACAATTATTCCATCGTGAGGGAAAGATATCACACGAAAAAGAGTGGACACAATAGCTTTCATGGCATAGATATAATCCCGCCCAAGGAGTAAAGTGAAATCCAAGGGGTCTTGGACAGCCATAACGTCAATAAAGACAGTTTTCGTGCCCAAAGTTACAGGAAACTGAGGAAGGGTCCCTAAAGGTTGATTGGTTCTTCTTTCAAAAGATAACAGATTATGTGTAACTGGCGCAAGATGAGGACAACCCAAATCTTGCCAAGAAATAGAGGAAAAAATACTAATGGAAACACCTTCATCTATCAACGTCTGAGGAACGTCCTGACCACAAACTTGTACTATAATATGGAAAGGAATGTAAGAGAGAAGACGAGGTCTAGTTAGCACACCCCAATTAAAAAGGATGGCCTCATTACTTGGAGGAGGTTCCATGGGAGAAGGAGGAATTCCCCCCAACACGGTAGATTCTGTATCAACGATAAAAACATGGGCAGTATTGGGTTTACTCTCTAGCGAGAGAGTAGGATTGACCGATGAAGAGATTAGATCAACCACTTGGGTTTCATTCTCCAAGGGGATAATGGGGTTGATGGGTGGAAAGGGATCAACTGATTGGGTTTCACTCTCTAATGGGAGAGTGAGATCGACCGAGGATGGGATCAGATTGACCACTTTTTCAACTAGTTCAACTAAGGACTTGACCATATTGACTACATGATCAACCAGACTAACCAATGAAGGGGATGGATTGATCATTCCATCAACTACATGTGGGTCGAGAGTAATCTTGCGATAAGCAGCTGGAAGTTTAGGCTGTGAAAAAGTCATGTCTTCCAGTAATTTTGAGGCTTCATCCATACAAGGGAAAAGTTGATTTAGATGACTCCCTTTGCATAACATACATGAGAAATTGAATCTTCTTTTCTTCTTCCCAATGATATCTTGACTAGTTGACGGGAGGTCATCAACATCTTGTTCATAGGTTGACGACATGGGTTGGTGAGGTTGTGTAGACCATGATTCTATAACCTTGGATAGACCAGGGAAATCCTTAAGAAGATGGCTACCCTTACAAAGCTTGCAATGGTACCTGGGCTTACAGGTTGTTTGGATGATATTGGCATCATCAACACTCCCAACACGATTAACAGTAACTGGTTTCTCTCCAACATGTTCGACAGTGGTTGGAAGTTTGGACCCTTGTTTATTTTTCTTCTTCTTAATCTTCCTTTTCTTCTTCTTCTTATCCACCAAGTTACTAGATTTAGAGCTTTAACTTAGCGAAGAATATGAAATGGAAGAGGACCTTGCAAGTGAATAAGGTGAAGAAGATATTACTGGTGAAGAAGGTGAAGAATCAACATGAGGTTGATGTTCTTGGGGTAAATTTATTACAACTGAAGCACTAGTTGCATTCGGGATTACCTGAGTGGAAAACAACCATACTGGTAATCTAATCGTGAGACCTGGAAGGCTCAAAGTAGCGATGTGAGGAGGACCAATGTTTCCGTAAGAAGGAAAAACAAAAGTTTCCCCTGGAAAAGGGGTTTCTTCATTGGTCATTCTAGGAATTGACGCCATTTAACACAAATCCAACCTAGAGCCTGCTAGGGAAAATAAACAACACATGCTAAAAATCTAGTAAGAAAGCAAGCAAACAAAACCTTCTCACAATGAACACACTAGTTGGTGATGAAATCCAACGTCGCGAGGACAATGTAAGAGAGGGATGAGATAGAGCGGGTGGAAAATTTACGTTGACGACTTGCTTAATGGACTCACACCTTGGTGCAGGCTCCCACACATAATCGTAGGTATACTCTCCAAGGATCCTGAGTGAGTTTGGCCAACGTCGATTCCAAGTACCGTGAATAATTTCCCCTCCACAATCACCTTGTGTAAAGACCCTAAAGAGATAGGAAACTAAGGCGACCAATTACTATAGTGATGCCTGGGGAAATAGTCGACAATTTGATCCACGCGCAAAGGCAGGGTATCTAGCCTGAAATCAACTTGAAAGGCTTCCACTCATCATTGTGGGTATACTTTCAAGCAACCCCCAAAATATGGGCAATCTCTACACCAAGACCAACAAAGCAGGGTGAGTAACTCTACTAGTCTTAACTTGACCTCGTGATTGAACCTTGTGTGAGAAGGGATTCCTAGGAATAAATGTAGCAAGAGGATTTCACCGCTCCCTAACGCAAGATTCTATGTTTGTTTGCAGCTTTGGAAAGTTATCTTTCACACCTATTCCAAATCCCTACAACTAATCTAATGTAGGTTTGATACCAGAAAATATAAAAATGTCTAATCAATTTTTATAAGAGCTTTATTTTTAAGGATGTTGTTACTTAAAAGGAATATGGCATGGACAATATGGTGTTTTGACCGAATCTAAACAATGTAGAAGAAATGAGAATGAAAATATTTCATTTTGATGAAATCTATATTACGAGAAGGAGAAAACGTTTATCATTCCCAGATGCACAATGTCCAAAAAATTTATTAAACTCGTCAATATCAAGAAATTTAAGAACTGAGCAAAAGAGACTGTACACCAATACACGATTCTTGGCCCCCCCCTGGGCCATGAGGGGGAAATATTTTTAGGATTCAAGACTAAAAAAAATGACAAAACCATGCAATTTCGCTACTTCAAATGCAAATATGCCCTCAATCTAATGTAAAGCAAGAAATTAAATATTTTTTGTTTCAAAGATAGCTAAAAGCAATAGAAAATATTTATAAAACAAAGCAACCCAAACAAATTTTCTCTTTTAACACGAACTATTCAATAAAAGAAGATAAAGTTATTTCACTAAACAATTCTAAAGAAAAACAAGGCTTTGTAACTGAAAGACACTCAAAACAAGAGACCAAATATTTCAAAAGCAAACAAAGCAAATATGACTAAAAGAAGTTTCAAAGCTGTCAAGCAGACTGCAAATAGATCATAATCAAACCCAAAAAATTCACCCCAAAACCAAATCCAAGATCTAGGTAAGGAAAAAACATCAAAAATAAAAAAAATCACAATCGCCGCAAGCTGTCAGTCTAATACAGTGCGGATATCCCTGATTTTCGCAGGCCAGAGAACCAATACAGTGTGGAAATGCTGCAATGTGTCAAAATGGTGGGGTGCGGAAATCAAATATCGCCACATTTTCCCTCAAAGTAGGGTGTGGAAATCAAAGTAAAAATGAAAAAATAAAAAGTAAGAAGGTTTTTCCAGTGAACTTAAACAGTCAAAGCGTCAATTTAGATCTCCCAGTGACTCAGAAAATAGAACCCAGGAAATCAAATCAAGAAAGCAAGACAAACTAGGAAAACAATATGTTCCCCAGTGGAGTCACCAATTTTGTTATCAAGCTAATTGTTAAGTGCAGACACAAATCAATCCCCCTAGCTTCACTATGAAACTAGAACAAAACAAGACAATACAATACTCTTTCCTTAACTTTCAATTATCAAATGAGAAATGGATCTAGAACATGCCTTTTAAATATTAAAGATCTGACTTCGCTAATGTAATCCGAGCTTCATCACGAGGTTTATAAGAAATATCTGCAAATAAGCACAAGCCAACGGAGACAAGAATAACATAGCCCATTTGATATGAAACTATGCACGTGATCAAGGAATCATACAATATGGACAAATAACATTCATATAGGAAAGAAAAGTATATATGTATTAAAGAATGTGGAAGAAAGATACAACCAGATGCCTTGATGTTGTGAGGTTCCTTCCAACAGTTCCTTGCTTCCCACACACTTCTAATCCATGGATTCTGAGACTGTAGATCTGATAGATACTCACAATCTATCTTGACAAAGAAAAGTCCAAAGCCACTCTAATCAAGCCAAATTTCCAATCTACAAAACTCAAACTCAAGCCAATCTAACTTTCTCCATGAAAGCTCCTCTCCTTTTATAAGCTAAAGAGGATAAGGTGAGGAGGTTAGGATGATCCCACTAAATTGTGAAAGAGAGTAAGATCCAAACCATTCGGAGGCCACCTCACCATAGAAGCTTATCCTTCTATAAGCATTGAGAAGACATGCGTTTTTCCCACGTACAGGAATTTCTGCACCCTAGCTATAGAGAAACTTGCAGAAACTCCGTAACCTAGCTATAGAGAAAGGTGCAGAAATTAGGCATTTCCACACCCTGTGTATAGTGCAACCTGCAAAAATCCTCCTTAATAGGGTTTTTACAAAGGAAAATACAACTTATTCTCTCAGGGAAATTTCTTCTAGGCCATTGACCCCTCTGAAGGCAACAGATAGGTTTACATCATTAACAGTCATGAGGGTGACAAAAATAATGTGTAACAATAGGAGAAACACGTAGTCCAACAGCAGATTACTTCCATCCATAGAAGAGTCAAGGAAATTACACAGAGACTATAGCCGATGTAGGATGAGGCCTGCATGATTTTTGAAGAGATTGAAGGACAAGGCTCGCTGCTAGACCAAGTGGTTGCGACAGTGGAACAATGTCTGGGAGGGCCTGTTACAGAGAAAGTGATTCAGGATTTCTCCAAGTAGGAAGATCTAGCGATGCAGCAAGTCAAGGCACATCAAGTTAATCTTGAGGCCTTTGAAGCAGTGTTGCCCAGATCTGAGTGACTCGGGACGAGTCATAGGTGAGTGTTGGGGGCATTTTTTCCCTTGACCAAGTTTTGGGGAAACATTGGTCGTGTTTGACCATTTTTGGGACTTCGACAGGCTGGTCGAAGATGGAGCGCCCAAGAAGAGTTAAGATCGTGGGATCTCACTCATTTGGTAGGTTTGTGGACCCATAAAATGGTTTACTAGGGTTTATGTAGTTGGTTATGGGATGTCGACCCATGGGTTTACCCATGATTAGGCCTTTTTGTAAATGTATAAATAAGTATCTAAGCGATGTAAGAAGCGGGGGTGTGTTTGGCTATGTGCACAACGATGTAACTGTCTAGTTGGCTATGTTAATCATATGTTGTAAGTTTTAATGTTGGCTTAGTGCAAGAGGTTGTAAGTTGCTTTGTGAAAACAGAGGCTCTGTTCCTTCACCTGATTCGGAAGGAGGATCTGGTGCACTACGCGCAGATCTCCTGTCCTCTGCGGAGTTTGGCTCTGTGGCTTTGTGCACACAAGTAGATGAATGTAATAATATTGAAGACTAATAAAGAAGAAGATAACAAGTTGGTGGGCGTAGCCTTACACTGGGGTGAACCACATATATCATGTGTCTTGATGTGATTTTTGTGATGTTGTTTATGTGTTTATCTGCTTAGTGTTGTTTCTATAATGTATGATGAATGGATCTGATGTTTTTTCTTAGTGATTAATGGTATTAAATATGAATAAATACTATATCTGAGCTAATGCTATGTGCTAAGTGATTTTAAGTGCTTGATCTTGATTGTTATTGCGTTGATCTGTATTTAGGGTTTGATATGCGATGTGATTAAAGATAATGAATTATTGTGTATTGTCCCTAAGTGCTCTGCTAAGTATTGTAATCACATATCTGTATCCCATCTTGGTTGTAGACACTTGAGTCCTGCAACCCCCTTGCCTCAACCTTGGGTGAGACTTCATCTACCTCACAGGTTTTTCCAAAAGGGCAGGTAGTTAGGGTTTTGTTGGTGCGTTGTTGAAGCATTGAACCCTAGGTTTTCCCCTATGCCAACATTGCATTGTAAATAACCATGTCCATGACCACTTTGACATCAATGAAAACATAGGTGAAAAAAAATCCCCCTTTATCATTGATGGAAACCAAAAGAGCATGACTTCCAAATCAATGGAATTTATGCTAAGTTTATCTCCTTTCAATGTGCACAACAAACTCCCCCTTTCAATGTGTATCAACATCTGGATTTGTTGCTTTTTTCTTGTTACTCTCCCCCTTTGACAACAATGACAAAGAGATATTATGTAGATTCTCCCCTTGGGAAGAAGGACCTATGGAATCCTATGCTAAAACATTATCCTAGACTCCGCACACGCACAAAACCACCCTCAAATAGAATACCATCGAGAACCATTGCAAAATTCTATTGTGCACTTCTCCACACAAAAAAACTTATTTTTATGATTAAAGTAAATATTAACAATAATATCACTTGCACCTGATACAACATCAAGTGGGAAACCTGTAGAAGCAGTGAGTTGTATTATTTAATGAAGTAATGAAAATGAGATCACACCCAACCTCTATCAAAGATACTCAAAATTTTATCTTGGTAATGGTTGTTGATTAAGGTTGGTTGTCATTGATGTCAACCCTTGAAGAAAGCCCCGTAGCACAAAGGTTTGGGTAATGGACCCAATATTGTTTGATGTAAATATGACTCATTATTGTTTT
>ML794751.1:339010-365758 GCA_009831015.1 Picea engelmannii | reverse complement strand
TATGTCCCTACGCATTTCTTCACCTTCATCAAGAGTCCAAGTAGGATTTTCTAGAGGCTTATTTGGTGTAGAAGTTCCCTTTTTGGGTGGCATGTTGGCCAAGTATCACTTTTGAACCTTGATTTTGAGGTGGTTCTGCTAAACAATATTTTTTCTATTGTATCTCCCAAGTTTCGGCCCTTCTGGGTATGAAACTTTCTTTTATGTATTTCTCTGATATTTATTCTTTGAAATTCCACAGGTCTGATCAAAATTGGATGTACCAAGTGGAATTTACGGTAACTTCCCCGCAACTTGCCAATTTTTGGCCTTTCCAGGAGGTCTCACTTGTATAGTGTGCCTCGCACAAAATAATTGATATAAAATTTTGAAACTTGCACCAAAAATACTACAGACTGTCCACAATCCAATGAAACTAGTCCCACACAATTTGGATACTTTAGGAAGAAGTTATGATTGTTTTACCTAGAACACCTTCTTGAGACTAGTCAATAGGACTAGTCATATACCCTATGTTACACAGGGTGTATCTACAAATTTAAGATGACCCAAAAGATTAACATTTTAACACAGATACCTTACTAATTTCTGTAAATAGACTCTATAGTTCAGTTTATGAAACGTTACATAAAATATTTTTTAGCGAAAATTCTGCAATGACTTAGTTCAGGATGATTCCAGAACCCTATCTTGTACAAGCTGTATCTCCGAAAGTATAAGGCCTCAGGAGCTTAATTTTGAACCCAACGTACCTTGATTCATCTACTAAATATCCTCCAATCCGTTCCTTCTGAAATGTTGTAGAAAACAATTTATAGCGAAAATTCTAAGGTGTCTCAGATGTAGCAGCAAAACCCCAAGACCTTAAGCTCTGATACCATATG
The DNA here is from genome assembly GCA_009831015.1 of Picea engelmannii. Taxonomy (NCBI): domain Eukaryota; kingdom Viridiplantae; phylum Streptophyta; class Pinopsida; order Pinales; family Pinaceae; genus Picea; species Picea engelmannii. The sequence goes on along the minus strand of ML794751.1, from coordinate 364,874 downwards.
TTAAGAACCAAATATCAATATAGTATAGAAAATCCTCAGAAAAAGTACTCAACACCTTTAAAAGGAGATAATTTCAGATAATAAGCCTCTTCGAGGGGGCAACCTCCTTTTACCCCACTTAAATGTTCAAGTACAAGATGATTCAAAATGAAAATGTCTCCTTGGTATATATAGGAGACTAGGAGGTGTAATTACAACTAATGGCCTAAATCCGACATAAATAAAATAACATTACTAATATAATATGCCCCAATTAAGGGGTAATGAGCCAATATTAGGGCTTAACATTCCATCTGCATTACTTTAAAAAATTATGTTTCTGCAAGCCCACCTTGGATAACATCAATAGCTCTTGCATTGATGTAGTAGTTTTTCTTACTAGATTCATCAGTTGGAAGAGTTGTTTGGATTTTATAACCATCTACCATGATCTTATAAACTTCCATACCACGAGACATCAGGTTGGTCTTCATTATTATTTTTCAAAACGAAAATTTGTTCCATTGAATAGAGGAGGTTCGATTGAAGAAGAGGAAGATTATTGACTTGCCATATTTTTTGTGTGATGTTCCTTCTAGCTGTTAGGTTGTTACTAGAGGAACCCTTCTCTGATACCAATTTTTGAGACTCGCATTAACACTGAGAGGGGGGGTGAATAAGTGTTACATAAATTTTCCCAATTTTATTTTCTTTAAAATATTAATATTATTTAGAGGAGCTTATGTAATCACAAATGCATACAACAATCAAAATAATATAGAAAACACAGTACACCAAAATTTTTACATGGAAACCCAATGAAAGAGTAAAACAAAGAACATATTTCTTTATGCTCTTCTGCAAGAACCAACTTAAAATTTACAATATTTCATCTTGAAAGGCACCCACTTGTTGCAAATAATGACGACACAGATCCTCTCAGGAACCAACATGTTACAAATGATGAGGACACCAATCCTCTCAGGTACCAACCTGTAGAATGAGGATACCAATCATCTATGGCACCGACTTGTAGAGTGAGGACACGAGTCCTCTCCACTGCACCACCATTTCTCCATATTTTAAAAAACAAATCCTTGCACAATTAAATATCTATAAAAGTTACAGGAGATTTTTCCTCTTTGCACATCAATATGATATGATATATCTTCAGTTCAGTTCCTTTGAATAGTTACATAACATTTTCCTCTTTTCACTTCAACACAATTATCAATCAGCCCACATCATGATTTATAATATATTTTCTAAGTTCTATGAACTATATGTAGACACATAACAGTTATATTGAGGAAAAATATTTACCAGATCAAAATCCAGTTAGTTATGTGTGGACACACTTTTTTCTAAATTAAGTATGTGGATGCATACTAGTTATATTGTGGACATAATTTGACCACATCAAAGTCCATTTAGTTATATGTGGACATAATTAAGAATATTTCTTGTTTAGTTATGACTGGACAGTCTTTGACTAAATCAAACAGACCAAATCTTGCATCTCATCAAAATTGACGTAGCCATTTACATTTTGATTTACCGAGTGCCTAATGCACAGATAGAATATGAGGAAAAAATTCAAATCACAAGTCTTCAACTTTTCGCACTTTCCCTGTAGTGTCTTATCCTAGTCACCCCACCAAACAATGAGCGCTCTCTGGTGACTCACTTATTTGATTGTTGAACTTCCACTTGTTTTGTCGCAGTCCATTGTACCATTCGTTGCACTAGCTCAAGATGCCCTATAGATTTTCTTCTTCTCCATTGACAAGAGAGAGGATTTGTTTATTCACACTCCACTATGTAGTTCATCGCACTAGCTCAAGGTAGTACCCTGCATTCATTACACATCCATCGCCACATTGTAACACTAGCATTTTTCGCTCCACTTCGTAATCACAGATAGGGAAATCTGTCGTAATCTACTTTGTTGCATTGTTCTCCATCATACTTCACTTCTAAACTATGTTGTAGGTGATCCCCCTATCGATCCTGCTACATTTATTTGTTATAGCTAATAATTTCTTCACCGACCAATCATATCTACGATTAAGTCCTAACCATTGATCTTGTTATGTGCAATTGATCATTTCATCCTTCGATTCTTCTGTGCATTGTTGTTTTCATCCTTTCACGAATTCCTTCGTCTGTGCATCACACTTTGTGCCATACTGTCTATTATTGTGTGCACTTCAGTATTCATTCTTGTTTGGTATTGCGTTATAACTGACAATGCCCATGACCACTTTGACATCAATGACAACATAGGTGCAACAGTTACTTTATAAATTAAAGTTTCATTCAAAAATTAACATTAAAAAAAGAACATTAAAATTAATTTATATTAATTCACTTTTATAATTTAATTGAAAGTCACTTTACAATAAATTTATGTAATAACTTAAGTTGCATGAACTTTTTCAAAAAGTAACTTAATGAAAATAAAGAATTGAACCCATGACCTCTTATATAATAAAGTAACTTTCAATCAAGTGAGATTATGTATTATTTAATAAAGTAACTTTCAACCAAGTGAGATTATGAAATGTATATAGAAAATTTTATGAAGGGGGGGGCAAGGTTGCCTCAAAGCATGTGTTTTGTTTTTTCAAAAAATCTTGTTTTTTCCTCAAAAAAATTCAACATGACTGCACACAAAAACCTTGAAGAACAAATTGTGAAACATAACAATATTGGGGTTATATCCTGGTCGAGATCACACAAAGTGCACAACAAAGAGCTTATGTAGACTAGAAAGGGTACCAAACTAGGAATATATGAAATATTAACTTGGTATAAAAAAAAATCAAAAGGTGTAATGAAATTGTATATCTTTGAATCTAACAAAAAATTTCATATCTTGGACAAACAAAAAACTTTTCTGGTGAAACGGAAAAATTGTTTCCAACTGAAAGTAGTGCTTTAAATGAAATGGAATATCCACTTATATAAATAATGCACAAAAATAGAAGAACCTAGAATATTGCGATGCATGTGGAAACAAAGGTTCAGGGTATTAATCAACAACGAGAGAGGGTCTTCATTCGAGATCTAATACCATGTTAAAAAAAAAAGGGTATTTCCACATATGAAAAACACCTTAAGAAACCACTCACATAAATAGATTAAATATTAGTACACCAATTTTTTACATGGTTAAAACCCTCAAAGAGAGACACAATCCACAACCCTAGCTAATATAGTCACTTGAGATAATATATCAATGAAAAATAAAAATATTGTACATAAAAGTTTCTCATAATCGTTATTCAACAAATGAACCTCCATGCTATTTCAATAGAGATCATGGTCCATTCAAGTGTTAATCCATGGATCAATATAGTCATTAGTATCGAAGATAATATGAATCGTTGAATTATTTCAAATGCATACTAAAGAAACACACTAAATAAATAGACTTTACCTAAAGACCATCAGACCAAGTTAATCTTAACTTACTTCTAAGTTTCTAAATATCCCAACAATAAGTTGGATGGAGGGTAAAAACTCATTAGGTGGTAAGATGGCTTCCTTTTTTATAACAAAAGGTAGAGGGAGGTTCCTAGAGTATCTTTGGGTGTGACTCTATCAACCCAAAGGGTAGTTGGTAATGTATTTTGTCGGTTCATTTGATAATTAACTACAATTTTCTTCAAAATATTGATTATGTCCTTATTAGTGGTTTTAACTACACCATTTTTGAAATATTGTGGATATAATATAGTATGCAGAACATAAATATTTAGAAAGCAATGGAAAAACAAAAAATTATATAACCAGAAAAATATCATAATAATACCATAATAACACTAGAAAGAGAACCTTTATTAATGATATAAATTTTCACTTGCCTCTTCGAGGGGGAAACCTCCAGCAGAGCAGATCTCTATTACAATAATCTCCAAAACAAAATATCCAATGCCTCCTACTAATTCTACCTTCTAAGGAAACTTCTAGGGGAAGATCTTTCTAGAAGTGGAAGCTTCTATTAGGTCTTCTTACATTGGCTTATTCTCCTTTATTTATTAGGCCTTATTAACTAATGTCGGCCTTTATTACATAGAAAACATATCCTACTAACTAATGACCCATGTAGAGGGGTTAGGATTGAATCCTAACATGCCCTCCCCATTCAAAAGCATATTTTCCTCAAGGTTGTAGGTGTAGAAACTATTGGAGTATGGTCATTGGTTCTCAGGTCACATCCTCTGGTGATATGTCCTTCCACTTGATCATCACTTCATTGGTAGTTCTGTCATGCAACTGATGTTCATGGTGATTGAGGACTACTTCTGGTTGGAGACAAAGGGAGCATTCTTCATATAATTCCAGAAGGATGGTTTGGACCCTACAATTCTATCCTGCCACTTTCTTCAGATAGGAAACATGGAACACCAGATGGATTTTGGAAGTAGCAGGAAAGGCCAATCTGTGGGCCACTGAACCAATACGCTTGATTATCTGGTAGGGCCCATAAAACTTGGGTGCCAACTTGTAATGTCCCTGGGATTTGAGAGATGTTTTCTTGTAAGGTTGGAGGCAGAGAAAAAATTAATCACCTTCCTAAAAAACCATTTCTGAATGATGTTGGTCTGCATGTTTCTTCATGTGATTATGGTCCATGTGGAGGTTATCCTTCAGAGCTACTAGGGTGGTTGTGCAACCTTGCAGAATTGTATCAATAGATTGGACCTTTGATGTTCTTGGAAGATAGGTAGTGACTGTATGTGGGTGTTGGCCATACACGGCTTCATAGGGGGTCATTTTAGTGGCCATATGATAGGAATTATTGTACCACCATTATGCCAAGGGGAGCCATTTCACTCACTGGTGTTGTTTTTCCGAAGCAAAACACCGTGTTGAGGAAAAGGTATGGAATACCTTAATAATTTTCAGATCTTTCCTGTCTAGGAGAAGATAGTTGGGAATGTCACCCGGTGCTTATAACCTCAAAAATATTCACTTAATCCACAAGTATCAAGTATAAAGGATCAAGGTTGATTTTATGTTTATAGAAATGTACAATAAAATTAAACAAAGATATGTGAGAGTATAAAGAATTTACAATAATGTCAACATGGAGATAAAGAAAAAGCAAGAACCATATATCCTGAAGACACATATGTGAGACATAAACAATAATCTGATTTTATTTCATTCTGAGACACAAAACTGAGTTATCTTTTACAAACCCCTGCAAGGGTAGGGACAAAAGTCATATTTAGAAGCCTTTGATGGGCACCATACAAAAAGACTCTGACAACATAATAAAATTGAAACTAATGATATGGGTCAGCTTGCCACAACATGATGCCACTTGACTCTGCAAGATATTCTTTATCAGTCATGAAATTTAATTCATAAACAAACAAGAATACACAGACTGCCAAATATAAATCAAACGCCTTTAAAACAAGTTGTTGAAAGGTATGATTCATTTTTGAATCATGTTTCCTTCAATAAGACCCTATTGTCATCAAGAGGATTAGGATTTCAAGTAAACTCAAAAATGAATGAAAACTAAAGTTATCTCACTAACTAGAGAGAAACTCTTAGTGTTGTATTTCCCCTTTCTATTCTCTTCCACAATCGAACAAAGCGGAGTAACAACAACCAACAAAATACCAAATGTGAAATGGCTAGGGTGGTGGGCTTGAGGTAGGTTAGAGCGACATGTATTTATTGCATGTTGCAGCGACACTTACATATTCATCCATATCTAGTATGTGTAATCTAACCATATAGCACACAACCCACTAACAATTTACTCCAAGCTTGATGCACCACCATATCCCAAGTCTCAAACTTTAACAAATGTGCCAACCTTTGTTTAAAACTCCAATGCGACATATATCAAAAACTTGCTAAGGATACCATGTCTAAACCTTTATACTTCCAATTCAAACAATGCACAAAATCCTTGCAGCATTAAATCACCATATCACACATATAACTTGAACATGGATTTTATATCCTTCATCAAACTAAATGCAACATAATAACACTTGTGAGAGATATATAAAGACAACATCATTCCCTTTTTAATCATATATTCCATAGAATCATTTGGTCACTTATTTCAACAACAACTTAAAAGAAAATAACTATAGAGCTTATATCGCAACCAAGTCATAAGCACCTAAAACATATGTGTTGTCCTTCCGTCATATTCACACAGGGGGTCCCACCTATTAGTATATTATTAAATATAAATAAATAATAAGGCATTGCAACCATTTTCAAGTAGGTACCCTATGTTGCAATTTTGGGCGTCAACACACCACAAGTAGGTTTCCAAACATTTGTTGAACAATTTTGTTTAGTAGTCAGACTAGGGGTGATAGGTTGTGCTCATGTTTAGTTGGGTTCCCTGCAATTTAGACAACTCTTGCCAAAATGTGCTGGTGAAATTTGGGTCACGATCAGATACAATAGAGGTGGGCATGCCATGTAACTTGAAAATATGATCAAGGAAAACTTGTGCTACTAGTGCAGGTGTGAAAGGGTGGGGTAATGCACAAAAATGAGCATACTTAGAGAGGCGATCAACCACTAACATGATGACGGACTTGTTCCTAGATTTAGGAAGGCCCACTAGAAAATCCATGGAGATTTTTTTCCACATAGAAGCTGGAATGGGAAGAGGTTGTAGGGTACCTGGAGACTTGATAGTTTCACCTTTATTACGTTGGCACACCTCACACTATGTGACCAAGTGAAGGATATACTTCTTCATGACTTCCCAAAATAAATAACGATGAGAATGAGCATATGTCTTTTGGAACCCTGAGTGACCCACAATAGATAATGAGTGTAAATAATTTAAGAGACCTACGATCCAACCAAACGATCCTTATATCTGAGAATATTGTCCTGCCATGTGTAGTCGATGGGAGGATTAGGGTCCTCCTGAAGGTGTTGAATTATCTTGGAGATAATTGGGCGTGTTATCCACTCTTTGCGTACTTATTCAATCTAATCAGGAACCCGTAAGGATAAGGAAAAGAGGGATCTTTCTTCCTCATGTTGTCTTGACAATGCATCTGCTACTATATTATATTTTCCCTTTTTGTATATGATTTCATAATCATAACCCAACATTTTGGTCAGCCACTTATTTTTTTTGGAGAGGATATTGGTTGCTCCAAAAAATATTTCAAACTATGGTGATCTATTTTGATCTGAAAACGACGTCCCAAGAGATATGGCCACCAAGTGTGCACTGCATCGAGAATGGCCATCATTTATTTTTCATACATAGATCTACCCATATTTCGGCCACTCAATTCTTGGCTAGTAAATTACAAAGGTCGACCATATCAAGTATTGTGCCTATACCATTGCCAAAAGAATCCAATTCCACCAAAAATGTATTTTTAAAGTCAAGAGTTTCTAGGACAGGAGTAGTGAACATGGCCCTCTTTAACTCTTTGAAGGCTTGCTCAGCAACAGTTGTCCAATGAAATTCATTATTTTTAAGGAGGTCAGTCAGGGGCTTAGAAAATTTTCCATAATGGTGGAAAAATTTCTTGTAATATCCTGTGAGACCAAGAAAACCCCTTATGCGTTTTAAGTTCATGGGTCATGGCCACTCTTGCATAGATTTTATATTTTTGGGGTCCACTTTTACCCCTTTGCAATTAACAATGTGTCCCAAGTATTCCACTTGGCTCCAAATGAACATTTTTTCTTTTTGACAAATAATTGGTTTTCCTGCAGCAAGTGAAAGACTTTTTCCACATGAAGAAGGTGGTTATCCTGAGTGCAGTTGTAAATGAGGATGTCATCAAAGAAAACCAAGACAAACTTATAAATATAAGGTTTCAATAGTTTATTCATGAGACTTTTAAAGGTGGATGGGGCATTGCAAAGGCCAAAAGGCATGGACAAGAATTCATAATGTCCTTTATGAGTTCTGAAATAAATCTTCGGAATATTGGCCTCCTTCATCCATATCTAGTGATAGATGGAACAAATTTATAATTTGGTGAATACATAGACACCTTGGAGTTCATCCAATAGACCATCAATGATAGGAATGGGAAACCTATCTTTGATGGTCAATTTATTCATGGCACGAAGATCAGGGCACATGCACCAAGTGCCTTCTTTCTTTAAGACCATCACCATGAGTGAAGAATATGGGATGCTACTAGGGAGAATTACCCCCTCCTCCAATAACTATTGTACCATTTTTTATATTTCATTTTTTTTAGAAAATGGATATTGTTACGAGGAAAATATCTATATGGCTAGGGTAAACCACAACAGATGGAAACGACTGCAGAAATCAACTCAATCCCATAAACATGCTATATAAACCAATATGAAAGCGAGATAAGAAAGAGGCCTACCTCGTCCAGATGTTCGATGAAGTCCACTGTTGAGCACTTGGACCCAAAGTTATATACCTGCAACTAGTTCTCAACAAACAAGCAAAGCAAGTATATGGTGATAATATAAAAAGGTTAGCACATTAGATAGCATAATCCATTAATATACATAACAAATATGCCCATGGATAATAACTCATATATTTTCAAGATATAAATTGGATGGGAAAGAAGTATTTTTATTAATAAATGATCAACATAAGTGAAAATATTACAGACTTCCATGTCGGCACAGTTCGAAACCGAGAAACTAAGTTCCTTCTAGTTGGGCCTCCACCACTTCAATCCTCCACTAAAGGCAAGCTCATAAGAGAGAAACAATGAGGTTCTCAATCAATAAGGGAAGAGCTTGGGGGCTGAACACTGTGTTCAGACTTAAAGGACAAAGGGATGCAGACTCAATATGAAGTAAATAATTTATCCAGAGTAACTTTGTTCTCAAAGTTGAATTCTTTCTCCTCTTTCCATAGCTTATAATTCGCCCATTTATAGCCTTCAAAATGGAACTGAAGGGCCGAGTCAGAACGTTTCCAGTATATGGAAGGCCAAGGATCATAGATCTCCTGTCGTGACATGGAAACCTGACATTAATTTTCATTTTCTGGCACAAATCCTGATGTACGCAAGTTGTAGTGGAGCATCCTGCATATACGCATGTTGTATAGTGTAAAAGATGCGTACACGTCGAAAAATGTTTATTTTTGGCTCTGGAGTTTACAAAGAGGAATGATAAGTCTACATGGCGAAATGGAAAAATTCCTTCTGTGCAAGATTTCATAGGGTGAGGAAAATCTTGCTATAACATATTCCCCCTAATCTGTGAGGTCAGAGGAGTGTTTGTGATGGCCGAAATACATTATAAACAACCCATAAGTGGAGTGGTAGGGGACCAACTGGATGAACTAGTTGCTCTTTACATTATGCACTGACTTTGCACACATGGGTGCCAATAAAATTACACTACAGATCCATGTGAAAATATACCAAGCAAGTGTTTGTGGCCATAAATAGGCAAATACAAATGCAGTTATATGCCAATAGTTGTCATAGTCACAAACAAGGCCTAGTAAAACCAGTCTCAAAATAAATCTGAAGATATATGTATACAATGGAGTACAATCTAATTTCCCATGATCACTGAAGTCATATAGGTACTGGTCCAATGAAAAGGAAGCAACAAATCAGGAAATCTTCCACCACATGGTGATGTCGTCAATTCTTCTACACAATCTGCCAAGGGTGAAAGTCTACATTATGTGAATAAAGGAGTTGAGGTCAAAAACAATGAGACATCGTTTGATTACTGTTCATTGAGGTATACCGTTAACAAATGAGAGACAACCTATCGATAATGAAAGTAGGTATCAAGGCACCAAGTACATTCTTACAAGTGTGAATAGAAGAGTCGGTGTCGAACACCTAAAGAATCCATCGATCAGGAGACATTGATGTATTCCCAGCTGTCGATGGAGAGAGAGCCTACCACTAATGACTGCAAGTCTCAAGGTACTCATAATACTCTAGGTCCTGTTTCCAGAATAAATGAGTTGAATTCGATGGAAAGAGACCTGCTGAAAGGAGAGAATTAAGGCATCTCTCATCAGTCAGCACGAGGTATAAAGTAGGAGCTTCATGATTTGGTGTAAATCGAACAAAGAACATACTCATGAACCAATGACCCTGTGTGTCTTTCGCGTGTGCCAAGTGCAAGAGGTACACGAAAAATACCCTCTGAATATCATCCAATGATGAAAACTATTGACAAAGGAGAGGAAACCACCAATAAGGCTAATGGAATCCAAGACACTACATGAATACCAATGTGTGAATAGATGTCTTGTCGCCGAACACAAGGGAAACCACCCAGTCAAAGACCAATGATGAAATGTCGACTATTGGGTTCAAGGTTACCTACCAATGATGAAAGTAAGGCCAGGGTGCATGATAGGACTATAGTATCATGTGATTCTGAGACACACTGAGGGTATGGCCGACATGAAAAGTCAGGAGTTCTTAGGAGTGGCCAACACAGGTTAGTAGACTTCCTTTGAACAAGAGAATGAGACATATGGAGGACTCCGGTAGCACAAACCCCATGATGAAACCATAAGATATAGGAGGCATCAATGAAATTCTCTATAGGAACTGGAAGAGTAACCAATCGATAGAGAAGACTCTGTAATAAGCTCAAATTCCTAAGGCCATGCTAATCCCAAAATTATGATAATGAATGGACTCAAATAACTTTGTGATATGTTCAAAGGTGACACAACTACTGCCAATATAAGATAATACTCCATTCCCGCCCATCTTTCTTTTTTTTTTCATAGACAAATGAATGCTATGATACAGAGGAGGAAACGAGTGTCGCAAGTAAGAAAAACTAGTTCCAAGTGTGGAAAATACCTATGCTCAATGCAAGGATATGCATGCGGGAGATGGACACTCAGGGGAATGTTCCCTCCTGGGTATAGGGTGTCAAATTGTGAAGGATATAAACAAGGCTCTACTTGGTTGAGGATGAAAAAACCGTTAAGGCAAACGGTTTATAACGCAAAGTGAGAAACGACTATAGGCTCAATACTACAAGAAAGGGCATGAGATGAAATCACAACTTAACGCCAAAAAAATGTCCTTTTTATGTATTTTAGTGTACTTGGTGTGAAAAGGGGATAAACTTGTGCCAAATAGACGTCTTTTAAAATCCAATTTATGAGTGTGAAAGAGACAAGTTCACTCGGCAATATTTTCTCTTTTTGATAACGAGTCGGAAATGAGATTAACTAAGACTCGCAACCTTTCAAGTTAAATTTAACGAGTGTGAAAGGGACAAATCACTCGAAAATATTTTCAGTTTTTTAAGACGAGTTGGAAAAGATCTTAAATTAAAATCGCTTGAGATTCCTCGGGGTATAAGGCAACATGTTTATGAGTGAGAAATGCGGCTCAACATAAAGTCATGTACTAGCTATAAGGGACTCCTGGTCCTATGGAAAAAATCTCTGCATGGGCACCAAGTGAAGTAGGGGATATAACTAGGGAACCCATGTTTGGTAAGTCTCTACCACTTGATAATGACATCACTTATAGCAAATGAAAGGTTTTGTGTCGCGACAAATGTGTTTGTACCTAAGGCATAAAAAGTGATAGTTATAGGATAATGAAAAAATGCATGACAAAATGGATACCTATCCTATATGTTGGGTAATGAAAATACCTACATGTGGTGATGAACGACCAACGTAACGTTGAAATCTGCAAGAATCCTTGGTTAAAACTGCAAAAACCAACTCAATCCACCTTTGTATTAGTCCATTAGGTGAAAAAATGGCTCAAAACTATAGAAAGTGGGTAAAACTTGCTTATAAATAGTAATAAAACAAAAAATTACTATACCATTTTGACATTTTACCCAAATAGTGCAAATTGGACCAAAATACCTTTGAGATTCAAATAGTGATTGCAGGAGCGTCAGGCAACAAAATCAGCAATTGTCTGGACCAGGTAAATCTACTTCCCTTCCTCTTCATTTTCGGTGGATTCAAATTTAAATTAGGTTCCAAATTTTGAGTAATTTAGGGTGTAAATTATAAAATTCGGTCTACGTGGGTTGTCTCTTATACGTGCCTGTGAAAACTACAGGACGCTTACACCCAACCCTATACACTATTGTAAGTGAAGCAACTCACGTACAAGCACACAAATAATGAATTCCAAGGTTGCTAACTCAAATTTTGGTTTTCCTTTGGCAGGATGGTTCTTGAATTGAAAGAGAGGAGAACGAGGAGGTCGATGCTGCTGTGGATCAAGATCCAGGGGCCCAAATGGACTTGAAGAGATGTGGCTTATATAAATTTTGGTCACTCAAAGGAATGAGGGACTAGGTGAGGTTGCTTGAGATGCTTGTGGGTTACTAGGACCCTAAGAGTGAAAGCTTCAACCTCGATGGACAACCATTGAGAATTGAAGTAGAGGATATCTACTTTTTGACTTGATTATCACATCGGGGAGAGGTTGTAAACCTCAAATCATAGGGAGCAGGGAGATGAATGAAAATAGAGGAGTGCATCAATGCCCATTATGTAGCAGGGACTCCTAAGGTAGGGAGTCAACTCCCTATCTGGGCGATAAACAATCTCAGCCTGAAGATTGGTTTTCTTGTATTGACCAGGATCATAGGTTAGACCTCGTTGCACCAAGCATCGAGGTCACTCATGTTCTATGCAATGCAGTGTATGAGACCCAAAATATATGATTGGTGTACCTCACTACTGGAAAATATGAAGAGCCAGTTGATAGAGTGCAAACAGGGGAGTAAGAGAAATTTTGGGTTTGCCTCTATCCTATGCAGTTTCTTCTTCAAGCAGGTTCCAGGTTTGGGACCTAGAGTCGAGATTCTTCTGAGAGGACCTTGCGATCCAGCCATGGCATGATGGATCGAGGTAATGAGGCAGCAGAGGGAGGTAGGGTTCCCACACCCCCTACAACGAGGATTTCTTCTACTGGTGGCAGCAACAAGTCATTTCCCTAGATGACTATCCCTATGTGGGGATAGACTTCCGAGGAGATCTGGACATGCCACTCCCACCAGGGACCACCTACGGTGACATAGGTATGTAGAATGTTTTTAAATATTTCATTTTTTTTGTATTTTTGTATAATAGAACAAAAAAAAAATTGGATGGTTCTTAAGTACTAACTAGACACTTGTGTAACGTAGACATGGGTCTGCGACGGTCGGAAGGGTTTCCTCGACATCGACGGAGGAACCGGGAATATGAGGCAGTGGGAGGAGAAGCTGAGATAGTCCTACAAAAAAATGTGCAGGAAAACCTGTCTCATTTGAATCATAGGATTCCCATGGTTCAGGTAGAGGATCTTCCTAAATCCATGCAACGACAGGTGGTTGGTGTACCCAGAGCTTAGGTGTGACTCTTTTGGCATCTCGCAAACACCATAGTTTGTCACCATGACACACATCCGGCGCCATGGACGTAGATGTCGTGGATATTGTAGTATCGGTTGTATATGTGTATTGAGGGTATTAGCCCCAATTTTGTACCATAAACACCATATTTTTTGAAATATATAAAAATGGATCTTTAGCTTTACTTATATTTTACAATGTGTACATTGATGAGATGGTTTTCTTTGGTTTATTTATGTGACAAATTCCAATCTAAAATGAAATTAGCATAAGCATCAGATACACGATTAGAACTCCTTGGAATGTGATAGTATGTAATAAAATAAAAATTTTGTTCTAAAAGATGTACTTGTAGGAATCGACGGAGTATAGGATCACACACATAGTAACTGTCATTCAACTGACATACTACTAACTGGGAATCTAGGCGAACCTATAAAGAGAGAATACCATGTGACATAGCATCACGTAAAAGTTCTATAATGAAGCTATATTCGGCTACATTTTTCGTGGATGGACTTAGGCATATGCCACCTGAAGACACCAGTAGACCCTTGAGTGAGTAAACCACCCAAGTGGCAGTAACTAGTTCCTTGTATGATGACTGGCTCGATTTGCGAATCCTAGGTAGACCGAAGACTCCGTTGACATCTTCCAACCAAGGGAAAACACGATAAGCAAGCTGAAGAAAAGAATAGGGAAAATATATATACACTAAATTGAATTAGTATAAAAAGAGTTCCTCCCGAGCTCAGGGCTCAAGCGTAATATCTTTTCAAGTAGAGCCCATTACTAGACTCGTCCAACATATTCCCTTCATAATATTATAACTCATAGGATCCCTTTTCTAAGACACATCGCATGATATAAGGACCGTGCCACATGGGTTTAAACTTGCCTGCCCCCAGTGGTTCCTTGGATTGATCATACAATAGGACCAAGTCACCCTCAGTGTACAAATGAGGACAGACAGACTTATCATACTAGACCTTGACACGTATTGTTTTTGCCTCAATAGTCGTAGAGGCATCTCGACGTTTCTCGTTAAGACTCTTTAGGTGTACAAGGCGTCACTCGAGATCGGATGTGTCAGGTAAGAGCGGGAATGTCAACTTAAGAGAAGGGATTTTGAATTCAATAGGTAAGATTGAATCCACACCGTTTACTAACTGAAAAAGGGAAAAACTGGTGGCATTGTTGACTAAGGTTTGGTATGCTCAGAGTATGGGATATAGCATAATATGCCAGTCGAACTTACTCTGGCTAACAGATTTTTGCAAAATGGTCTTGAGAGACTTGTTGACGGGATCTAATTGTCCATTTTCATAGGGGTAGTAAGGAGAAGAATGTCCATGTCTAAACCCCATCTTAGATGTTATCTCTTCCATCATTTCATTCTGAAAGTGACTTCCATGATCAGTGACAATCTCACTCGGAATACCGAACTAGGCGATAATTTGATTGAATATGAAGGAGGAAGTATTCCCATCGGATTTAACTTTAGGCATGGCCTCGTCCCACTTGTTAAAGTAGTCAAAGGACACGATAATGTGTTGATTTTCCCCAGCCAAAGTTGGGTTTCAATCCATGAAGTCCACCCCCCACTTGGTGAAGGGACCGATGGTAATGACTGGATGAAGAGGGGTTGGATGCGAGCTCATTTTCTGAGTGAACACCTGGAATGGGTGACACTTCTTAACCTCTTCAATATAACCCTTAAATATAGTAGCCCAGAAATAACTGGATTGCAAAATGTTTTGGGTTGTCACAAGCTCGGATAGATGACCACCACAAGACCCACTGTGGAAATTATTCAGGATAGACTCAACCTCTCTGTGAGTTAAAAAATGACACAATATATTGTCTATTCCTTAGTGATACAAAGTGTCACGGATGATAGTATACTTCTTAGCTTGGTAGTTTACACGTCGTTGGTCATCTCGTGAGAGATGCTGAGGGAACTTCAAAGTTTGAAGATAAAGAACAATGTCTCCATACCAGGGGTTGAACGACGAGACAAGAAAAATGTGTTCGTCTGCAAATGAATCAATATGGATAACATCCTCATCTAATCATGGGAAATCGTATATTAACTCCGCGAAGACTAGTGATTTCTTGGATTTCGCAGAAGAGAAATCGAGATCAAACTCTTGTAAAATGACAATCCATTTATTATATTTTCCCCCTATGATATGCATGGTAAGGACATATTGAAATGGATTGACATCGACAACCACAGTAGTCTTGAAAAGTAATATATAATGATGCAAACGCTGGACTGCGTGAACGACAGCCAAAGCTATATTTTCAACGTGAGAATAATTAAGTTTGGGACCAACTAAGTTTCGACTAAGATATTAGATGACGTGCTCGCAGATCTCATCATCCTCTTGAACCAGAACCATACCAATCATCTCTTCAGACGTGGAGATATAAATCAATTAGTCCCTACTGTAGTCAGGAGACTTCAAGAGAGGCGTCGATACCAAGGCTTTCTTCAAAGCATCAAAGGACTCCTCGTCTCACTCATCCCAGATAAAGGGGGTGTCCTTATTCAAAAGACGCATTAAACCCTTGGTGATATTGGTATAATTCACTATAAACTGATGAAGAAAGTTAGCTTTCCCCTGCAAACCTTGAAGTTGTCTAATCATGTGTGGGGGAGGAAATCAAAGTATTGCCTCATAATTTAGTGGATCTACCATGATCCCGGTCTCAGAAACTAAAAATCCCAAAAGATGACCAGACCTAACGCAAAAGATGCACTTGTGAAGGTTCAACTGAATTTTATAGTAACGACATATTTCAAAAACAATTCAAAGGTGCATAGTGTGATCCTAGCAGCAAGATCATCAAGGTAAGCTTCGACTATGTGCTTAAGATCATGAAAAGCAAAAGTCATGGCATGTTGAAAGGTTTCTCCGATGTTTTTAAGGCCGAAAGGCATTTTCCGGTATGCGAAAGTACCCCAAGGACAAATAAATGTCATCTTGTGTTGATCCTCATGTTTGATTTGAATTTTATTATACCCTAAAAATCCATCCATAAAAGAAAATACCTCGCTTCTCGAACACTCGTCAAGAATCTGATCGATGAAAGGTGTCAGGAAGTTTTCTTTAGGACAGGCCTTGTTCAGGTTATGAAATTCCATACATACACGGGTAGTTCCTTGCTTCTTATTCACATGAATGGAATTGGATACCCATTCAGTCAAGGGAACTGGGTAGATTAATCCAACATTAAGTATCTTCTCCACCTCTACCTTAATAGTAGGGACCTTTCGTAGATTGACAACTCTAAGACATTTTTGAATAGGTTTAGCATCTGAATAAGTTCTAATATCATGTTTGACAATACAAGGGTCAATTCCCTACATCTCTTCATATGACCAAGCAAATACATCTCAGAATTCCTTGAAGAGTTCAGTGTATATTAAGATTTCTTCTGGCGAACAATCCACACCGATATTTGCATTTTCAACCTTGTCAGGGGTACGAGATATATCGATCATGATGGTAGGGGAAATACTCGCCACATTTCCTTTAGCATAAATTTCGTGTATCAAGTGGAACTACGGTGTGACTGACTATCTCACTCAAAGTAGATCGAAAGTCATCATGTTCGATTATTTCAAGCTTTGGGAGAAAATAAGAGCGGTGATGCATATCATCCCAAGGTTTGTCAGAACCATTCATGGCTTCAATGATAACTTCATCTGAAGAAAAATTCTCATCAAGGAAATCGTGTGAACAAGACAACGAAGTGGCCCACACGGGGCTAAGAATGGGATCCTCCTCGTCCGTCGACAACTCGTGAGGTAACAGGATCGGAATCGGTGGAAGATTCAAGAGCAGCTTGATACGCAATATCTGTTGCCGATAGTGGAATGACCATTCTAGCATGCGACTGACCTTCAAACTTCACAAGACAAAGTCGAGGAAGGTAGGGTCCACGGATCACTAAAATAGGAAGTGCGGAAAGGAATGTAACTCCCTGTTGAGATGGGACTACTAGACATGGCGTAAACATGGTGACTCGATGTTGTGAAGTTGAAAGTGCCTATAAGGTAAGAATACATGCCGACACTGATATTCTCAATTGTCGACTGAGAATTGTCGATCACAAGGATCGACTGTTCAATAGATGCATTAGGACTAGATTACGCAAAGGATAATTGGTCGATTTTCATGATATTCCCTTCATGAGGAAAACAAATAGTACCGAAGACGGATGATACGACGACGACCATAGCATAGGTCCAATTGTGTCCTAGTAATAGGTTATAATCAAGAGGTGCATCAACTACCTCTACCTCCACCTCTACCATATTTCCACCTAACTGGATCGGAAAGGTAGGAATAATACTGTGAGGGTGGAAGGAATGACCATCAAAAGCAGTCAACATGTTTGATGACTTGGAAAGAGTCGGAGAACTAAGATCTTTCCAACAGATCAGGGACATCACACAAGTGGCAGCGCCTTCATCAAAAACCACATGTTCAATGGTATACTTTTAGTAATCCATGTGGATTTGGAATGCCACATGGTAAGGAAAGCGAGGCTTCACATATTTGATGTCAAACTTGATAACTTTTGAGCCACTGGGTTCTAGAGCTCCTAAAGCAGATAGTAAGGCATTCGTCTGTGAAGGACACATCTAGAGTAACTCCAAAGTCAACATCGCACAAGTGGTTTGACCCAGGTCCTCAACAATAGAGTAGTTATGGGTGGCTCTAGCCTTTGGATTATGGGTAGAGCACTTGAGTACTCCTTTCAGAATACGAGGTGGTGACTCTGGTTTCGCAATCTGTAAGTTCATCTCTAGGGGAGGAGGAGGAGATTCTAGACCAAGAATAGCTTGTGAAGAGATATAATTCGAAATCGAGTGGCTACATGAAATTTTGCATCGACCATATTGATACACAAACGGTCATCATCTTGAAACGGTGGGTTTTGATTCCCACCAGCCACATTTTCGACATTTGAGGAGCTTGAGGCCATTTGTTGGTTATGTGGAAATGGATTCGTCGGCATGGCAGACGGTAGAGATAATAGCCTTGCAACTTTTGCAAGATTGGGGCATAAATGGGTAAGGTGATCATCTGTGCAAAGCTTACAGGGAAAATTCACCTTACGTCTTTCTCGTTTTCCCTCTCCAACATTATTATTGGTCTTTTCATTATTACCATTTTCCTTGGGTTTATTACCATTTTTCCCACCCTTACGATTATTACGTCCTTTCTTCTTAGTCCTGCCTGGTTGCTGGTTACCATTTGGGTTGGTCGACGATTGCACAAAATGTACATCCGTCGACTGAGTGGGGTTGGAAGACATATATGAAGTCGGCCCTCCTGCAGACTGGTTTAGAGACAACTCTTTCAAATGGCTTGTCACCGAGTCTGCATAATTTACATTGGCGGTACCTACAATGCCATCGGCATGAGGTCCAAGATTTTTCCTAAGGTTGTAAGTTGACCATGGTGCATCTGGAAGAATGTGGTATAACATCCCATATTGAGCATATAAGAGATATAACTTCTGGGCTTTAAATATCTCTTCTTCCTCAATGGTAACCCCGACTATTGCAACATCCTTCCATATAGGAGGGTGAAAATATTTAAGGAACCATTCTAAAACAAAGGTTGGGGGTATAGGAGTCTTAATAAACCTCTTCTATCTACACCACTCCTGGATATGATCTAAGATATGAGTGGTGGTGTCCTGGCACAAAGTCGACAAAAGTTCTAGGCCAACATCGTAACGAATTGGCAATTGGAAGTGGTTAAGGAAGACCAACACCAGCTAACTAAAGGTCCCATATTCCCCCCTAGGTATCTCAATATACCATTTCACAGCAACTCCAATGAGGGTGTGCTAAAATAATCTTAATCGAATCGAATCATCATTAAGGTAATGTGATGAGCACCAAAGGTGAAAGGTAGTGACGTGATCACCAGGATCCTCTCCATTCTTACCTTTGAACTTTGGGATGTCTGAAGGAAGCTTGGTGTGGATAGGGGGCCATGTAGGATCATGACTCACAGGGTCGTTCATTAACTTAGACAAGTCTAATAGATTAAGCGTGGCTAGAAAAGGGAGATGGAGTGGCAGCATCTGGCCCTAATCTCCCGGGAAATATTATGCTTGAGGAACTACAACCCATCCAAGGTTCTGGTAAGTGCCATGGCCCTGTCCAGGATTATAAGGCCCTCCTACAGACTAACCCATAAAAGGTTAGTTGGGAATCATTCCAGCAGGAATTTTCTTTTGAGGTTTATAAAAATTACCCCTAGCCGGATTAGATTCGGGTTGGGGGTTGCCCAAAGCGTGAAACTGACCTCCTCTAGGTGGGAATCCAGAGGATAGAGGTGGATTCGTCATGCCAAATGTATTGGTCGAAATCAGCATCGAGGAGGTAGGGGTGTAGGACGAAACTTGAGCAGAATCTTGTTCATCAGGTTGGTTATTCCACCCAGAAGCAGGAGGATTGGACCCGGGGTTAAAAGCAGGAATGCCTCCCATATTAGGAGTCATTTGAGGGATTTGAGAACCACCAAACTAAAATGGAGTGTAAGGAGGTTTAGTGCCCCCAAGCCCAATGCTAGAATTAAGGCTAGCAACTGGGATGGAATTTGAAAAATTCGAAGTAAATTTCGGCATACCATATGAAAAGGGACTAGAAGCCATAGGGATGGATTGAACATTATAGCCTGGTGAGTGACCAAGAGACCCAAAAGGGTTCAAGGAAGTAGCTTGAGCATTCACTATAGGTCGAGCCATAGTAATGATAGGTGCCTTCGGCACTACAACCATTGAGGTTGCAGGAGTCGAAGGGGTTCCATTAACTATAGTGGGTGTGGGAGTCGAAGGGCTCCCAGTGTTCTGAAGACTAGGCTCAATACTCATCCTTGTAAAATCACAAGTCCGAATAGTGGATGTGTGTGTACCACGCCTAATAAATATATTCCTTTTAGAAGGAAAAGACTCGAAATCTGATGGTAATTGTAATAAGAGAAAGGACCGGCGGGGAGGTTGGTCTGACTCCACGATGACTTAAGACTCTAAAGATAAAAAAATATATCCTAAGGCCAACTAGTAATCAAAGAGCATACCAAAATTCAAATGGCCAATATGCATACAAATGGGGTAAATTAGTTGAGTGACCTCCCTCCCTAAAGAAGGAATGTCTCGCTCAAGAGGGGCCTGGGACACCCTGCTAAATATTGGAGGTAACATAATCAGTTATAAGGGCCCTCATGGGCTTAACAACCAATTGATCATATCCCCTCGGAGAGGTAATCCTCCATAAAGGTTGTGTGTTGTCTGACCCTTATCTGACCCAGGGCACCTACATAATAACCCCTGCAAGTAACCTATGAGACACCTAAGTCAAGAAACTAATAAACCATTGTATAACCGATTCATAGGCGAGTAGTCGTAAGTCAGTTCCACCGTATGGGAAAGGTAGAAAAGCCTAAAACCTTGAAAGCACTACCTCTCACAGAGGTAAAGGCACTAGCAAGATCCCTAGATAGGAATATATCCCCAGAAATATCTCTGATGCTAAGAAGGCATCGGGGGGATATCCCTTCAACCGATTTCGCACGACCTCCTAATTAACTCTGGTGTGAGCAGAGCCTCCTGATATTACCAATTATACAATGGATTTATCCACTCCCTGTCTTAGACACATATGTTGATTTAATTGCCTTGGAGAAGTTTACTCACAAAATTCTATTCCAAGGCACTAAATCCTAAGCTAGTTTGTGCACCCTAGAAAATAAAATTGTGACTAATAAATTTTAAATTATAGCGTTAATTTTAGTGGCCATGATTACTCAAAAAGGTATGGTAGTGAAACTCATGATGTTATGACTCTGCAAGAAAAATAAATATGAAAATAATGCAAAGTCCTAACTTTAACTTTCAATGAATGATATGCTTCTAATAACAAATGAAATTTTCAATTTCAACTATGCAATTTTGAAGTAAAAATGCAATCTTTCATTATCTATACTAAGCTAATTATAAGGACTCAAAAGACAAAAGTGTCAGGCAATGAAAAATGCCTATTTTTTTGTATTTTCAATATAATAAAAATTAAAATGCATGGATTGAAAAGTAACTTGATATATAGCCCTACTGTGTATAGAAAAAGATAACTCAAGTAGGATACCAAGTAGAAAAACACCCAACCCAATGTACAAGGACAATAAAAAAGGAAAATATGATGAGAAAGACTTTGCCTAGAAATTCAACCAAAAATAGGTTTCATGTCATCCCACAAGCACTTAACAGGCACTACATAGACCCAAGAAGGCTTAACAAACATAAAATCCCACCCAGCAACCAAAATCCCACCCAGCAACCACCAGACCAAGAAAAAATGCAAGGAAAGTTGATGTACGTGATTGTTCAAGCAAACAGAGCTTATATACGCATCTTGTAGAGGGACAACATGCATATGTATGCGACTGTCAAGGAAAAAGGCACGTATATGTTTCCAAAAACAATACCAGGCAAGGGATAAGGCTGAAAACTCTAACCTAGAGTGAACAGAGGTTGTCAAGCAATGATATAAAAATAAAAACCATAAGAACGAGAGAAATCTAAGGAGAAAAGTACTCCAAACCCTAAGAAATAAGATTCAATCCCCAGTATGGTCGTTAATTATGTTACAAGGAAAATCTCTCTATGGCTAGGGTAAACCACAATAGATGGAAACTATTGCAGAAATCAACTCAATCCCAGAAACATGCTATATAAACCAATATGAAAGCGAGATAAGAAAGAGGCCTACCTCATCTAGATGTTCAATGAAGTCCACCATTGAGCACTTGGACCCAAAGCTATATACCTGCAACTAGTTCTCAACAAACAAGCAAAGCAAGAATATGGTGATAATATAAAAAGGTTATCACATTAGATAGCATAATCCATTAATATACATAACAAATACGCCCATGGATAATAACTCATATATTTTCAAGATATCAATTGGATGCGAAAGGAGTATTTCTATTAATAAATGATCAACAGAAGTGAAAATATTAAAGACTTCCGTGTCGACACGGTTCGGAACCGAGAAACCAAGTTCCTTCCAGTTAGGCCTCTACCACTTCAATCCTCCACCAAAGGAAATCTCATAAGAGAGAAACAATGAGGTTCTCAATCAATAAGGGAAGAGATTGGGGGTTGAATATTGTGTTCAGACTTAAAGGACAAAGGGATGCAGACTCAATATGAAGTAAATAATTTCTCCAGAGTAACTTTGTTCTCAAAGTTGAATTCTTTCTCCTCTTTCCATAGCTCGGAATTGGCCCATTTATAGCCTTGAAAATGGAACTGAAGGGCCGATTCGAAATGTTTCCAGTATATGGAAGGCCAAGGATCATAGATATCCTATCATGACATGGAAACCCGACATTAATTTTCATTTTCTGGGACAAGTCCCGATGTACGCAGGCTGTAGTGGATCAGCCTATGTATACACCTATTGTATAGTGTGCAGGATGCATACATGTGGAAAAATGTTTATTTTTGGCTCTGTATTTTACAAACAGGGATGATAAGTCTAGATGGGGAAATGGAGAAAGGCCTTTTGTGCAATATTGCATAGGGTGAGGCAAATATTGCTATAATATATATCTGTAGGGACATACATTGGGGGGTTGAATGTTTGGAAGGAGAGGAATACTATGATCATTCTCACCTCTAGAAGAAGGTAAGGTTGTGGGAACCTCAAAGACCTTGAGGTACTTGTCCATGATGAGTTGCAAGATAGGAGGAATGACCTAAGAGGCTTATTCGATGACTTGGATGGAATTAAATTGAGCAATCACACCATGGTGGCCTTTCTTCAACAAATTTTCCATCCTGTGAGATCTCATGATTTCAAGATAGTCCGCTTGGAGACCTCGGAGGGTATATGGGTAAGTGTCTTGGGTGAAGCTCATATATAATTCTTTATAATCCATTGTGATTGGCCCTAGAGTGTGAAGCCATTCCACTCCTAATAAAATATCACAACCATCCATGGAAATAAATAACATGTGGGTTTTTAGATGATAATCACCCATTTGGAGTTTGACATTCTCACAACAACCCCCACACTTCATAGTACCACAATTAGCGATGAGAATTTGAAAATTAGAAATAGGGAAGACAAAGCAATGCATCTCATCAGCAAGTCTGCAATGAATAAAATTATGCGTGATACCACTATCAATCAATACCACCATCGGCCTATGTTAGATGTAGACCTTGAGCTTCAATAATTTCAAGGTCGAAATACTCGAGAGTGCATGAAGCGATATGACATGTTCCTCTAGTTCCATGAGGGTTACTACTATATCTTTGGCATGATCACTTGGTCGAGCCTCGGTTATGAGCCTCTTTAGATTGGATGTCCTCATAGGGAGAGAAAGTTGATGCATCAATCTAGAAGAACTTTTGTTCTCTACATTTATTCCCTAGGGAATACTTTTCATCAAAATAGTAGCAAAGTCATTTCTTGTAGCGTTCTGCCATTTCTGTTGGAGATACCTTTTGGACTTTCAATGTTTGTGTCGGAGTTGGGTGAGCCCCAGGGTGAGGATGGGTGAGAATTGTCACCTTCATGGGTGGGGTCTGAAGGATGGTCTCGGGATCCTTTGCTAATTAACATTCTTGCAACCAGGTAATAGGATAGCGCATGTTCACATGATCTCGGATGGATTCCTTTAAGCCACTGATAAAATATTCAAGGTAAAATGCATCAAATAATCCCTTAGTCCTAATATCCAATTGTTCAAATGTCATGATGAAAATCTATCACTGATCCAGTTTGATGTATCTTGGTGAGCCTACAACAAAAATGTGATTCCCTATCAAAACAAGCACAAATTTCTTTAGTGAACATGTTCCAAGTGGGTATTCCTAGATAACATTTCTTATGCCACTGCCACCACTACCATCGTTCTTGATCTAGATACAAAACCACTACATGGAGTTTGGTCTCATCGTCTCAAATATTATGGAGGGAGAAGTATTGTTCCATTTGAGAGACCCAACCTTCTAGGTTGGATCAATCAAATTTATGCATGTCAACTTTGGCACCTTATTCCAAGAGTGTGGAGAACCCTAAGGGGAGTGGGACGAATGAGTATGCTCATAATGGGAATGTTGAGGATCCTTTGCATTGGGCTCGACCTGCTTACCTTTTTTTTTTTTTTATGCATGGATTCATGGATGGCTACTTTGACTTCTGCTTGGAGGGACTCTTTGACTTCGACTCATATGGTTAGTGGTGATTGATTCCATTTTCGTTTCTTGGTTGGACAACCTAGTCTCCCAATCTTGCTGGGTTTGAGCTCTGGTGGTTAGCATGGTAGCGGTTTAGGTAGTGGATGAGGTGTCTGGATGGAAATCAGGGCCACAAAAAGTGATATGTACCAAGGTGATTAGGATAAGAAGATGATTCAAATGGGATAGGTGTCAAATAAGGGTGTCTCGGAAATGGGTGGGACCATGGAAAAAAAGGATTAAAAGTGAAGGGTACCACTACAATCATAATGAAGAGATGAATGCAATGGACTAGGTTAAAAATAAGGGTTTCAATGGGCCCCGTACTTTTATTTACTCGTGTGGAGTTCCATTAATACTTTTGTAGTGGAATAATTCCCAAATTATCAATAATAAAAAATTATGCAGGGAGTGTTTTTGCGGCAAAAAAATGTGACGGGCCAATTTGTAATGAAATAGATCACTTGTTTTCGTCCCAAGGGTTAGGGTTTGAAAAGTGTCTACAATCAAGGGTTTTCCATGTGTTCCAACTCTCTTATACATGTGTGGGGTCCAATAGTAGTACTCATCCCAATATCTCAGGGAACCAACTAAGGAGGATAGATTGTACCCTTAGCCATACTACCCGACTACCCAAGTACTAAAGAGTCTCTTCTCAATTTTTATTCATAGAGACACTATAGCAGTCAAATGGCTGATCGGTTTATCTATGGAGGGCTTCAGGATGCCTAGGCCAATCCATATATAGGATTTGTTTCATGTGCTACCACTCGAAGGGGTACCAACAGGGGTTACAAGGGTGGACAACAAAGGCGCACTTAAGAACCACTTGTAGTTCCTACGTGTATGACTCCCAAACCATGGGTTTATATGTGTAATGATAGATCTTTGTATCTTAAAGATGTCAAAATACGTCTCTACACTAAAAAATAATTACCCCACAAGTCTTTCCCGAGAAAGAGATCTGATACAACTTGCAATATTCTAGACATAATATAGTATGCAGAACATAAATATTTAGCAAGCAATGGTAGAACAACAATGATATAACCAGAACAATATCAAAATAATACCAGAATAACACCAAAAAGATAACCTTTATTAATTATAGCAATGTTAAATTTCCTCTTCGAGGGGGAAACCTCTAGCAGAGTAGAGCTCTATTACAATAATCTCTAAGACAAAATATTCAATGCCTCCTACTCTTATTTATACTAATTCTACCTTCTAAGGAAACTTCTAGAGGAAAATATTTCTAGAAGCG
>ML794751.1:311455-324530 GCA_009831015.1 Picea engelmannii | reverse complement strand
CAAACCGTGAGGAGTTATGTGACGTTCTACATACCACCATAAATGGCATGACATGTACTATCCATATAGAATAGTATTATCTGAAAATATATCATAACTCATATCATTACCCATCAAACAAACTTGGGTCCATTACCCAAACCCGGGGTCTCCAACTTCTCATGGCCATAACTCTCTAACCATGAGGAATTCTATGACGTTTCAAATACCATTGGAAATGACATGACAAGAACTATCCATATAGGATATTTTCCCTGACAAATTCACTTTCCTTCATCTCATTATTCCACAATTAAGCATGGGCTCTCTTACTCCGCAAAGCGTCTTCCCGTGAGGGCTTTCACCATAAGGGGACCACTTTGGAGTTCATCCATATTTACTTCTTATCAACCATGACAAAACAATAATGAGTCATATTTACATCAAACACTATTGGGTCCATTACCCAAAACCTTTGTGCTATGAGTCTTTCTTCAAGGGTTGACATCAATGACAACCAACCTTAATCAACAAAATGAGACTACAATATCTGGGGTTTATCGGCACCAACTGAGAAGATCACCAATTCCAAGAGAGTACCAAATCTCAATACAAGACCCAACTTGAAGATCTCAGCACCAACTGAGATGTGAGGAATACAAACCTCAAGTACAAGACCCAAATTGTAAATAGAAGACAATTTTTCCAACCTGTACCAATAACCTATCACAATATGTACCAATCAACTTGTACTATCAACAATGTACAAAAATCATTCACACAACCTTTACCATCACAAGTGCATCAACTATGCACAACACAACTTCTCACAACAATCTGTCACATCAACCTGTCTCCTCTATCAAATCAGATCTGATCTCATGGATCTCATGCTCATGATCACAATAGAAATACACAACATGAATACCATATGCCAAATACCAAAAAAAAAATACCAATTGTATCCCTCAAAAATATGATATATGCAGCAATATTGAAAATCCAATACCATCTCAAGAGCTAAACCCTAGCTCACAAAACATACCTCAAACAAGATGTGCCATATCTCTCATAAATAGAATCCAATCATGCATTAAATATTATGCCAATATAGCTATCTATGAACTAGTATTGAACTTTAGTAGATCTACCTCAGATCAACTCTACAGCAAGCCCTAAACTTCCAAGAGGGAATCCAACAGAATTACAAGCCAAACCCTCAACACTACACATATGAAAACCATACACTTTTTCTTCTTGTAATTGTGGATCCATTACGGACCTGTTTCTGTAGCCATGATTTTGTTATTGTAATTTTTTTGCCGCCATTCTTTTGTTATGGTTCTGCTTCCGTGGTTCTTTCACCACAGTTATGCTTCCGAGATTCTATTGTCACGGTTCTGCTGCTGTGATTCCTGCCACGATTATGTTGTTGCAGTTTTGTTGCTGCGATTTTTTTGAGACGAATTTGTTTCCGCTAATTTGATATATCAATAATACCTACCCAAATAACCTTTCACAAATGGATATTCAATTATTTCCAAAAATCATTTTCATAAGAGACCTTTGCTCTCTTATTTATACTCTCCAAGTATCTTTCTCTAGGGTTTATCTTCTAATCAACTTCCTTATTTTAGGGATAAACCACTTCTAACCACTTTGTCCACTAACAACCACTTTATCCATAAATAGTAATCTCACCACTTCTAATTGCAACTAATTTTTATTTTTATTTTTATTTTTTGTAACAACTTAAACCATGATTAACTCCTAGTTGCAACCACTTTGAATAGTAGACGTATTTTAGGAGATTCTAGAATAAATTGAATTCTTTGACATTCTAGGGGATTCTAGATAACTCACGAGGATTCTCCAACTTCACTAATCCATATCTCCTCAACCGTGAGGAACTACGTGACATACCACATATCACCATAAATGGCATGACATGTAATATCCATATAGAATAGACTCACCTGTAAATTCATTGATCTTCATTACATAATTCCTCAACCAAACATGGTCTCCTTAACCAAAATGTCAGGATTACTCGACCACTTAACCATTTGTACTTTACAAAGCATCTTTTCGTGAGGGATTTCACCATAAGGGGACCACTTTGAGAACTTTATCTAAGAGCATCTTCCTATGAGGGCTTGTGTCATATGGGGATCACTTTGGATTTCATCCATTTGGTACTTCCTATCAACCATGATATGAAATCAATGATACAACTCCCTTTGACATCAACCTTGACATCAATGACAACAAATCACTATGACACCACTTGACATCAATTACATCAATGAAAATATAATCCAACAACCAATACATCAAGGAAAATATAATCCAACAACCAATACATCAATGATATAAGAACATCACTATGACAATACTTGAAATCAACCCTTTGACAACAATCCTTTGACATAAATGAAAAAATAGTAGAACTATCTCCCCCTTTGGCATTGATGGAAAAACCAACATTGATGTCAACACCAACCATTGATGGAAACACTTGGACATGGAAATTCTCATGCTCCCTCTCTGATCATCGCTCCTCATCAATGTTGATCTTGCCACATAAATGGGACTATATCTCCCCATTTGACATCAATGGGAAAGGGTGTATCTATTTTGGGTTGTTCCCCCTCACTGAACTGTCCCTTAGGTTGCTCCCCCTAGTTGCATTGTCATGTAGGATGTTCTTCATGCATCTAATGAATCTCTCCTCCTAGAAGCATACCTCTATAACCAATCAATGGAAAAATAATAACTCCCTATGTGGGTATATCTCCCCTTGTCGTCTCTGTAACATGCTAGGTAATCACTGTGAACAATATGCTACCACTATATTTTTCTTCTGTTGTGGATGTTGTTTCTCTACCAGAACATTGATCAACTGCTCAACAATACTGCATCAAGAATACCATGCTCTTCTTATGAGGATCCTTGTCCCTATCCATGCATCAACCATCTAAACTCATGCCATACCATACATCAAGTGTATGCCAATCATACATACTATCTCATGCATTAACAATTAATAGTGAATCATGAACAAACCATCAACCATGTACATCCTATGGCATATCATGTGCCAACCATGCACATAAAGCATTTACACCAACCTTTAACCATGTGCCAAATTTGTATTAATATCAGCAATAACATCATCAACCATACAACATGCCAACCATGTTTCTCAAACAAGTGTCATATGACTCACGATATGCCTATATCATAAACCAACTTCCACAAACCATATGCCAATAAATGTATCTCAACCATCAAGCATCAATCTTGTACCATATACCATCAATAAGTGCATCAACCATAGATCAATCTATGACTCATCAATGATGTACAACATCATCAACTTATCAACTACATGTCCCAATATGTAGCTCAACCATATGCCAAATACATACACCAAGACATCCAACAAATATGATTCTAACAATACATCACAAGATATGTCAATGGATCTCACATATGTACCAGCCATGTACTATAACATATCCACCTCAAAACCATTCACTACAGCAAGTAGTAAGAAACCAATAGTACCTCTATACATGTACCAAGAGTGTCCCTCAATAGATCAATGATATATCTCTATCTAGTATCACATCATCATGATATATCTCATAAACAAAGTGTCTTAAACTCACTGATAAAATACATAACACAACCAGCAATGTACCTTAATAGAAAATGTCTCAATCCACACTCTAAGGTTAGTACCATGAATCTAAAATAGGCATCAAGTATATGCTCCAAAACTCAACCAAAAATTATCACCACACATAAAAATATGAAAACATGAAGAAAATCATCTCAAACCCTGCATAAACTATGTTTTACCATCAAACCATCTTGCAACCCATTTGTACACCCCCTTTTCTAAAGGCTTTACCTCATGTACGTGAATTCACCACATACAACTCATTTGTGTATGTGACTTTTCTTCAGACAGATCGTGTATATACGTGATTGTTACCATAGGAGCCTGTGTATGCCTCAGATAATGTAAGGATTTTCTCATTCTGTATGCCTTCATTCATATCTTGTTGTTCAATCTTATTCATCCACTTATGAAAGTGTCCTCGCTTCTTGGCATTGGTTTTCTGAGCTTCATCCTTTCAACATTGTCTTTATTCCATGCTTTATTTTCTCTTCTTTCCATTTAGTATGAAGTATTCCTCATTGATTGTCTTCTTGAATTCTATAAATCCTTGGATTTTTTGCCAAAGCCACTGCAACTATAACATCTTGTTGGGTCTCCATTTTGACACCCCTATTACCTTATATTATCTTCTATCTTGGTCAATTTTACCTCTGACATATGCATATGTTATCTATTTCTTCCACAAACTTACCTTGTGGCCTTATTCATATGCATAAAGACGTAACTCATGTTAAAAACATGATTTGTTTGATTTCTTGATTAATTGGGACTAAATGATTGTTGTTTATGCTCCTAATTACTTTGATTATTATTAAGCAGCTTCATGACAAGGCATTATCTCATCCGATACTCATCTTCGGGATTCGTCTGGTACTTATGTTGGTCCGGTACTGCAACAATCAATTGTTCTATTCCGGTACTCTGCTTGATCTGGTACCAACTCTGCAGTGATCTGGTACCAACATTGTGTTGATCTAGTACCTACTCTGTGCCTATTTCGATACCACCTCTACATTGATCCGGTACCAAGATCTTTTACTATGCTAGTCCAGTACTAAACCGTGTCTACAGGATTAACTTTTTGAACGAGTACATTGGTGATGGCTCCAAGAAATTAGTTGGATGGAATCATCCTTGGTTCGTTTGAAGACATGATATACTTCATCGCTCATGCACTTCATGTCATGAGGATAAAGTCAATTCCTTGAAATGCGTTATGATCACCAATTGTAATATTTTGTAAACATTTGATAATTATCTTCAGACTTTTATTGTAATGACTGACCTTATTTAAAAGGGATGTTCTATATATGATAGATAGTAGGAATGATATACACTATTATGTTGGGAAATTGAATGTTGAATTATTGATTCACTCGTTTAATTGAAGGAATATGAATGCTAGTTTTTGCAATTCATGGATTTGAGTAAAGTGTTTGCTACCTTGTTGGTTCAGCAAGGGCCCACCGCCCCAACCAAGGTAAGTATCCATGTATATGTTTATGTGTGGATATAAGTTAATTGTGTGAGTGTGCAAATAAAATAGTTGTGTATTGCAAATGACTCTGAGTGCATGAACTTTCCTAAGTACAACACAAATATCTAAATAGATACATGTTGATTTTGGATCAGTGTGAATGAACAGTTATACATAAATCATAATAGATCATTCTATTTATGTTTTTGCAGAGTGATATTTAGTTAACAAAAGATAGATAGATGTTTGGGATTGTTAGATAAGCAATTTTTATTTTTATGAATTTGGAAATCTTAGTAATTGTTTTGTCCTTAGTAGGTATAGGAAAAATTAGACTTCATCTCTCTCCCTTCATGCATCAGTAATGAATTATTTCAATCATATTGATTGTCTCTTGTATTGAGGAAGGAATTTTTGATTGGAATTGATTAGGTCATGATTGGTTTCTTTCCAAGAGTAAATAGAGTGAATTGTCAATTGTTATGTGATATCAATTGCTACAGGAAGTAGGGTCTCAGTTCATCTTTGTATTTTATGAGCCTATAATGAACAGACTTGCTATCTTATCAATAACATTTTTCAACCGAGTGTTTTCTTGAGATTGTTATCATGAGCTTTATCTTCTAGTTTGAATTTGTGTGAAGAGTGGTATTCAGATATTCCAAAAACAGAGTATTGTGTTATTTATTGTTTCTTGATTGAGCTAGATACAATAGACATATATAGGTTACCTATTTTCGGCACATATAGTGTAACAACTCTTTTGATTATGAATCCCATATTGATATATAAATGAGTGCAATATACTAGCCATATATTTACACCAGCATTTTGGTGTCGTTGTCAGGGAGTTGTAAACGGTAATAGGTAGTGTTTTGATTTTGATTGGCTTGATGAGTTTGGATTGGATTTAAGGACAACCTAAGGCCGGAGAGAAGATGATAAGAAGAGAGGTAAGAACCTGTGCATCCACTTTGGTGGGGTTTCTCCAAATTCTGGTTGTCCTCTTACCTTTGGTAGTTAAAAGTTTTTGTTTTATTATTATTAGAGTTTCTTATTTTTATGAGTAGACGTAGGGATAGTAAAGGTAGATTTATTGCCTCCAAAATTTCAGAAAATTTAAAAAACAAACAACAAGACCCCCCCCCCTCACACTAATTCAACTAATTTATGTGTTGGAAACAATTCTTAGAGGAGAAAGTTCAAAGGAAGCAATTGAAACAATATCCAAAGGAACCAAATATGAATCTACTGTTCAGATTGAAAACATAGTACAACAAGCAAGAAGGGAAGCACTGGCGACCCAATCAGAAGGAAGAGCTGGAAAAGAGACAGAGGTAGTGGTATAAGATGTTTCATCTACCATTGGGGCAACACACAAGGTATTGGAATAGTTTGATATACCAAACAACCCAGTGGTTGAACCATCACTTAGTGGGGAGACATCACCAACACCCTACAACTTGCTATTTGGAGATATGGCAGATGAAGAAGGAAATGCAAACAACGAAACAAAGACATTTGGATTCCCAATATTAGACATCACCATAGATGTTGCTATGAAGGACATTCCACTGTGATCACTATCTCATTTCCATGGTATGTCAACAGAATATCCCGATTCATTTTTGTTTGAATTTGATATACTATGTAGGAGTTATAATTACACTGATAATGCACAAAAACTAAAAAAATTTCCAGCCACACGTAAAGACTCAACATTAAGGTGGTTTATGAGCCTAGGAGAATGCACTATATTTTCTTTTCATGGCATGAAGGATACTTTCCTCTAGAAATATCAAGACTACTGCAGACCTGGGGATGCTAGGAATGACATATTTAAAATGCAGCAGTCTGAAGAGGAGAGTTTGGAGGATTACCTAGAAAGGTTCTTATATAACTATCAAAAGACAAAAAAAAATTCCTTAGACACAGCCACAGTTAGGACCATCTTCCTAAAAGGTGTAATGGATGACTGTATTGAGGTACTAAACCTCATGAGTTCTGGAGATGTGTATCAAAATCCGCTTGCAGGCATCGCAGAGTATTGTAAAAGGTACTCTTGCAGCTAAGCCAAAACAGGAAAAAGTGTAAGGGATCCTATAAACAGAATTACTAACCCACACCAGGAGGTTTTACTATGATAGAATTTGGGAATTTTCTAGAAAAATTCAAAACATACATCCTCAACACCATCAGCACCCAACTGGATACCATTAAAATCAAAAGAAAACAAGAAGTAGAAAATGCTACTTTGGCAATTTTTTGTCCTCGGTGTAGGAAAAGGCATCCTGAAAAGGAATGTCCTATTAATGTTATAGAACTATGTGGCCTCTGTACAGAAAATCACCCTACCAATAAGTTCCCTTCTTTACCTAGACTAAAATCCATTTTCAAGGGAGGGGGAGAACCTCAGGAAACATCATATCCCCCCAAAAGGACATGGAGACAACAAAATCCTAATATGTTTGTAAATCCTACCACACAATATTCACAACAACAATGGGTACCACCAATACCTTACCCTCAATGGTCACCTCAGCAACCACAAATCCAGTCTTGGAAACACAGATGGAGGGGGGTTTCATGTGGGAATGTTACCTTTCAGCTAGCAACCTTTCCCACCTACCCACAATACCCTTCCAATATCTCTCAATTGCTACTGGGATTTAATACACATGCTCTCCCTCCACCTCCACAGTTGCAAAAACAACTTACATTGCCTATGAACCCAAATCTCCATCAACAAATGAAATATGCACCTATCCCAAACCCTCCTCGACCTACCCCTATTCCTGCACAACCCATTCCTAATCCAAACAATAGACCTACACAACCTGTACAAAATATTGAAGTACAAACCTTCCCCAGTTATGTGATAACTCATGTGTCATTTAATGGAATTCAATTAAGATCATGGAGGGTTTTGAATAAACCAAATCCTACTTTGTTTATTCAAGAAGAAAAACAAGTAGATAACCAAGCAGTTGCAAAATAAGAACAAATGGATAACCAATCAAATGAAGAAAGAGACACCCCTATACAACAAGAAATTCCTCCTCACACTCCTCACCCATCAGAAATACCTTAGAAAACTAATTCTCCCCCTTATCCATAAAGGTTACTTGTGAAGAAATCTGAGGTACCTCTAGGGAATAATCTAGAGACTAAATTTAGAAACATATGTGTAAATATTCCCCTACATCAAGACATCAAGGAAATTTCTATTTATGCTAAGATTGTAAGGGATCTTTGCATTAAAAATACAGGGAGGAAGAGGAAGGAGACTCCTGTTATACAGGTGGTTAGACAATTATCATAATTTATATCAGAAATTCCATCTAAATATAATGATCCAGGAAATCGAGTGGTGACCATAGAGATTAATGGTGTTTCTTTTCCAAACACACTTGTTGATATAGGAGCAGCAATAAATTTTATGTCGTTTGACACCATGGAAACGTTGCAACCAAATCACCTAATACCAACGTAGACTTTGTTGGAATTAGCAGGCAAATCAGTTATCAGTCCAACAGGAAGTCTAGATGATGTAACAGTCACTTTGGCCTCTTGGGAGTACCCTGTGGATTTCTTAGTGATTCATACTAAATCCTCCAAACCAAGAAAGCCAGTGGTGCTTGGTCAACCTTGGTTGGCCACTTTTGATGCATTTATTAGTTGTCGATCTGGAGAGATGACAATCTCCAATGGCATCCAAAGTCAAAATCTTATTCTCTTTCTTCTTGCCCAACTAGCCACTGAAGTTCCATTCTGGTTGGAGAATCCCTATGGGGAGGAGGACTGTACTCAACCCTTGTTAACACACGAACAAGTAAAAGGAGTTCAAGAGAAAACTGAAGAACATATTCTAAGCATGTTCTTGGCTGATACCGAATGCATTGAATACCCTCAATCTAGCTCTAAAT
Source organism: Picea engelmannii (assembly GCA_009831015.1). Classification (NCBI taxonomy): domain Eukaryota; kingdom Viridiplantae; phylum Streptophyta; class Pinopsida; order Pinales; family Pinaceae; genus Picea; species Picea engelmannii. The sequence goes on along the minus strand of ML794751.1, from coordinate 315,457 downwards.
TTCAGGAAATCTGGCACCCCTCCACCTCTACAGTGTCCACCATTTCAAAAATAGATGAATGGAAAGAATCAGTTGTCCAGGCTATTGAAATCAGTCCTGGAAAATCCTTGTATATCAATGCTAGCTTAGAAACAGATCAGCAACAAAAATTGATTCAAATGATTCAAGTTCAATCTGGTGCTTTTGCATGGGATTACTCCAACATGAAATTGATTCACCCAGACACTTGTATGCATCATATTTACACCAATGACCAAATCAGACCTGTTAGGCAACCCCAAAGAAGAATGAATATAGCCTTAAAAGACATAGTGAAAGAAGAACTCCAAAAACTCTTGCATGCCAATTTTATTTACCCTATTTTGGATAGCAAGTGGGTATCCCCATTAGTTATTGTCCCTAAGAAAAATGGTAAATAGATGATTTGTGTGGACTTTCTATAATTGAACAAGGCTACCTACATGGATTACTTTCCTTTTCCTTTTATAGATCAGGTCTTGGACACCTTGTTTGGGAAGAGGTGTTTTTCTTTCTTGGATGGGTTTAGTGGTTACAATAAGATCCAAATTTCACAAGAAGATCGGGAAAAAACCACATTTACTTTCCCACGGGGTACCTATGCTTATAGGGTTCTTCCTTTTTGTTTGTGTGATTCCCCTACCATCTTTCAAAGGGATGTCCTGGCCATTTTCTCTAATTTGACCCATGACTATGTAGAAGTCTACATGGATGACTTCACAGTATATGGGGATGATTTCCAACAAGCCTTGGACAATTTGGAGAAAGTATTGATCAGGTGTAAAGAGACAAACCTTTCCCTCATTCATGAAAAATCTAGAATGATGCTCACTAATGGAATTGTTTTAGGCCATCACATCTTCGGTACCGAAATAAGGGTAGACCCTGCCAAGATTGACATCATTTATCAAATCAAAATCCCTAGCTCACATAAAGAAGTTAGAAGATTTTTAGGGCATGTTGGTTACTATAGGAGATTCATTCATAATTTTACAAACCTAGCTGCCCCACTATTCAAATTGTTAGCAAAAGAGGATGAATTTTGTTGGAATGAACAATGTCATATTTCTTTTGAAATTTTAAAAACAAATCTTTCAAGTTCCCCTGTTTTAAGAGGACCAACTGGTCTCTTCCTTTTCATATCTTCACAGATGCCTCAGATACGGATTTGGAGGTTGTTTTAGGAAAAAGGGAAGGCCATATTCCATATGTTATATACTTTCTCAGCAAAAATATTTCACCTACTGAAGTAAATTACATTGTCACTGAAAAAGAATTATTGTCAATAGTACATGCCATTAATAAGTTCAGACGCTACATAACAGGGTATGAAGTTTTTGTACATACAGACCACTCATCCATCAGATTTTTGATGAATAAACCTATTACAAATGCTAGATTAACTAGATGGTTGTTATTACTGCAAGAATTCAATATCACCATCATTGATAGACCTAGAAGAGATAATTTAGTTGTTGATTTATTGTCTAGAATCATTCATACAGGTGATAATGCACCAGTAGATGACAATTTTCCAGATGAGAATCTATTTTATATTTATACTTACATTCCTTGGTATGAAGATGTAACCAACTATCTTGTAACATGAAAACTACCTTAGAATTTTTCCTCCCAAGAAAAATAGAGAATTGTCCATCTGAGTGCCAATTACATGTGGCATGATGATTGTTTATACCGAACTAGGCCCGATTTGGTGATCGGAAGGTGTGTCCGGGAGGATGAGATGCATGCCATCTTCAAATATTGTCATGATGGTCCATGTGGAGGCCATTTTGTTGATAAAAGAATAGCATAGAAGATATTATAGTCTGAATACTATTGACCAACTATTTTTAAGGATGCAAATAAGTATGTGGCTAGCTGTGATGATTGTTAGAGGATGGGAAAACCTACTGCAGTTGATGAGATGCCTCTCCAAGATTAGGTAGTAATTGAACCTTTTGAGAAGTGGGCTTTGGATTTTTTAGGACCCATTGACCCTATGTCTCGAAGGAAGAAGTATATCTTGGTCTGCACAGATTATGTGACCAAATGGGTGGAAGCTAAAGCTTTATATTCTTCTAGTGAACAATATGTTGTAGATTTTCTTTTTGAAGAAATATTTACTCACTTCGGTGTGCCTTGAGAAATAGTAATTGACCAAGGAACCCAATTTACCTCCAATTTGGGCAAAGCTATTACTGAACAGTATAAAATTAAACATAGAAAATATTCACCTTATCACCCTCAAGCAAATGGGAAGGTGGAATCAACTAACAAGGTGATAGAAGATATTCTTAACAAGACTGTTCAGTTGCATCATAAAGACTGGGTTGATAGGTTTCTTGAGGCCTTATGGGCCTATAGAATAGCTTGGAGAAACACAACGGGCCATACACCTTATGAGTTGGCATATGGGAAGCAGGTGCTTCTTTCCATAGAATTTCAAGTGAAAAACTTCAGGACTGTCATGCAATTAGGGATGGATTTGGATGAAGCTCAAAAACAGATGTTATTACAATTTAATGAGATTGATGAGATAAGACAAGATGGTATTCAAAGGACTACTTATAAAATAACAGAGGACTAAATGGCATGATAAGTACATCAAGAAAAAGTCTTTTCAGTGAGGTGATTGGCCCTACAGTATGATAGTAGGTTCAAGAATTTTAAAGGTAAATTATCTACTAGATGGTTGGGACCCTATGAAATTGATATGGTTTACAACAATGGTCCAGTGAAGATAAATACTATTGATGAGAATCGGACCTCCTTTGTCATGAATGGACATCGATTAAAGGTTTATCATAAGCCTCTTTCCAAAGAGGATTTTATCAGACATGTTCTTCAAAACTCTAAAATGAAATTGGTAAGCAAGGGGACTTCTCCTCCTACTGCTCAACCACGGTAAGTTTGTTGTGTGAATTAATTTGGCTCTGTACATATTTGTAAATAGGTGTGTCATTAGATATAAATTTTCATGTTGCTAACAAAAACAAAAACAAAACGTTTGATTGTGTTCTTATGTAGATAAATGAATAACCAGGACAACTGCCAGATGTAGGTTTATCCCTTTATCCATCCCTAGTAGATCATTTATGGAAAAGGAGATAAATGGATTTTTCTTTAATTTTTTCAGACTCCTAAAAATTGAAAACACCGGCAAGCAAGAACTGGCCCAGACTCGAGAAAAATCCACGGGACAGTAGATGGATTTTTCTTTAAGTTTTTTAGACTCCTAAAATTGAAAACACCAACAAGGAGGAACTGGCCCGAGCTCAAGAAAAATCCACGAGATAGTAGATGGATTTTTCTTTAAATTTTTCAGACTCCTAAAAATTGGAAACACCAGCGAGCATTAAATAATCTGGGCTCAAGAAAAATCCACAGAATAGTAGTAGTTAGGGTTATTTTTGTAATAAAATGGAAGTGGCAATAGGAGCAGTGATCAGCTTGGTTCCAAAAAGAGGAGGATTCTGAATCTCAAAATGAGAGTTTTTGTACCAGGTGTCGTTTGTTTTTTTACCTATATGGTCCTTCAGTAGAATAAAATCACATGTTATCATCCATAGCAGCAGAAAATGCCAGCAATTTCTACAAAATGCAGCCTGAAAAGTTCCAGTCTACAGAATACGACACTAGGTACCTTATCCAATTCTCATTTAGTACCGAAATAAAATTTTGTGTTGATATGGTATTAGATAACATCTTTGTGTTGTTCCAATACTGCAACAATGTTCACCTTTATGCTCATTCGGTAATGAGGGAGAACGCCTATGTTGTTCCGGTACTGCAACAATGTTGTTAAGCCCTAATATTGGCTCATTACCCCTTAATTGGGGCATATTAGATTAGTAATGATATTTTATTTATGTCGGCTTTAGGCCATTAGTTTTAATTTAGATTAGTAATGTTATTTTAATTATGTCGGCTTTAGGCCATTATTTGTAATTATACCTCCTAGTCTCCTATATATACCAAGGA
>ML794751.1:246955-264041 GCA_009831015.1 Picea engelmannii | reverse complement strand
ACTCAACCATGAGGATCCACGTGGCGTGCCACATACCACTAGAAACAAATTGATGTATACTATCCATCCATGGGTGTTTTATATGAATGTGCATTGTCCTTCATGTGCAAATACCTTCATCAATCTTGCGGTCCAAAACCAATGACTAGGGTTGACATCAATGACAATAACCAATCTTCCAACACAATTTAGGTTTTCTCATCAGTGCCCAGGTCTGCTTTGTCATAAAATTGACCTCCGACCCTAATTCGAGGACCACATAATCTATATCATAATCTCCAATTTGGGTATTAAGGTGTAGTTCCTTATTTGTCCTTCCCTTTTTGGATAATTGATGTACTGCTTTATTCAGTGGAGGATATACCCTTCCTATCTAATATTGTCTAATCAAATTTTGTATTTCTTGTATGGATTTTTCATCCTTAATCAATTTAATGCAAGTACATAAGAATTCCATAAGTCTTCTTACCTCTTTTCCATCTCCAGCTGAAGCAGACTGATCAAAGGCCAGGGGCATTCCACATTCTATCACTTCTAGTTGTGCCTTTGATGAAGAATATTGATCTCTTCCAAACTCTTTTCTTGCCTCTTTAAATGTCTACTTCTCTTTCTTTGGATCAAACTCATGTGTCTTCTCCTTGGCTCTTATAACTCTTGATTCTTTTGTAATATTCCTTAGATTCACCCTGTCTTCTCCTGTAGCAGTGCCTCCTCTAGTGATAATGGCAACTCTAGGATCCACTCTGCGAGGTTCTGCTGAGATTAGTTGTACTTTTTTATTCCCTCCTCATCTTTCTTGAAGTTTGGCTAACAGCTCAAGACAACATTTTATGACAAGTTCAAATGCGTTGCAGTAATTGCAAGTGGTACAAGGGTTCTAACAATCCCTTGCCAAGTGACCTAGTTGTGCGCAGTTATAACAAATGATCCATTGTCGACCTCAGCCCATGTCTCCTCCTTGTCCTCTTCCTCTGAATCTACCACAAGGGTTGAATTTTTTCCCTTCCTCGGGAGTTAAACTGCGTAGTATTTCCTTCTTGATGTACTTCACCTTGAAATCTATATGTGTCTCTTGATCTTTCATGAAAGAGGTCATAAGATCTACAATCTTTCTCATCATGCCCCACAGATTTACAGAATGTGCAGTAAAGGTTAGTAGGTGTCTGGACATATTTTTGCATGTAATAGCATTCTCCAGGGTGATTTTTATTTCTACATACCTCGCACCAAGGTAGAGTAACTAGCTTCAAAGGGCTCAGGGCTCCTGAATCCAAGTACTCATGGAATAGAGGAAAGTGCTCATTATCATGACCTTCTGATTTTCATATGATACACCAAATATCTTCTCTTTTATCTTTTCCCTTATCCTTTTTCATATCTTCAACCTACAGTGATAATCTAGTTAGTTGACTCAAAATTTGACTCATACCTGAATTGGACTCTCCCATAGGGGTTTATTATAGTTTCATGGCGATATCCAGCACCTCATATTGCGAAGCGATCTTCTGTTGCATTAGAGGGACACTTATGTGTGGTAAGAGAGAAGCAATGAACCATTCTTTATTTTGTTCATCTGAAATCTGAAAAATTCAAATGACTTGTCAGGGTCTTAAATCTCTAATCAAACTCCCAAACAAGTTTCGCTACTTTCTACTTCATTTCTTTCAACTCTGTGATGCACTGCAAATTCGACTTGGGTTTCTTGAATTATGCAATCAACGCAATCTTGATCTCGTTCAGTGGTTTTGGCTAGAGAACTCCTTGGAATAACTTCATGTACCAACTCAGTGCGCAGTCTCTTAGGGTAGTACTAAATTGATCTCTCTTAACAACTTCGGCGGTGACATTCTTAATACTCCATACAGCTTTGCATAAGAACTAATGTTGATCAGGATCTTCAGATCCATGTCCCCTAAAGGTGGGTAACCTCATCTCATTTTCCATAGATCTTCCTAGGGTTCCTGACTAAGTATGAACTGAACCTCTTGTACCAGTGTTCTGAGTGCTCTAATAACTTAGGTTACTCTGGTTACTTAATGTTGTTAAAAAAATAGGAGGTATAACAGTGCTTAATTCAACAATCTGTGCAGTTCCTGAAGTCTATGACTCTTCTCAGCGAGGTTCTTCAGTCTTCCCTTTTTCTTCCCTAGCGGACTCTGAATGTTCCTCGTTTAGTAGCTCTTCTTCTTCTCCACTATAGAACGCTTCTTCTTGTGCTAGTGGTTCGTGATTATTCTCAAACAAGTCCACTAGAGGAATTTCTCTAAAAGTTCTCCCACTACGTGTGTGTCCAACCTTTGTGTCGTTGTCGCTATCTGAATTCTTGGACATTATATTTTTCAATATGACCCACTACTGTATCTTCAATATGTTCTTCTCATGTAATAGCATCTTGATCTTCAACTTCAAGAAGTGTAAAAATTTTCCTCTTGGTCCCTTAAAGAAATATCTCTCTGTTTGGCTATATGATTCTACTCTATTAATAGAAAACTCAGTGATAAACCCTCCAATGGTACTATCAAACCAATGATATATTGCTCTTGACACGGCGCTATCAACTCTCTTGACCTTCTTGATCAGCATCGACGTCCAAACCATAAGCGATCTGAGTCTGATCTCAAAATGGGTATCTACTAATCTGGCTAGCCTCTCGTATAGCTCCTTATGAATTTCTCCAAAGAAAATATCATGTATATCAGTAAAGATATACCTTCCCAACCAGTCTCTTGTACTAATATTAGGGTTCTTATTATGAGCTTCAACGAAGTCCTTCTCTTGTTATTCTATCCATGTTTGAATCTCTGTCTTTGACGGAAACCACCTTAACATTCCCTCAAGAAGATCCTGGTCCCAGCAACGAAACCATTTTTTGGCACAGGGACAGACCTAGGGTTCAGCTCTAACAGCGCACCAACAAGACCTAAATATTGGCCCTTTCGGAAACACCTGCAAAGCAGATGCAGTCTCACCTGAAGTAGCTATAGGGGGTTGCAGGAAACAGGTGTATACAACCAAAGGAAATGCAAAGTGGATCCAGGGCAACACTCTCACACAGATCTAGTTATTCTTTATCTTTCTTAAGTCTACTGCGCGAACTATATCTCATATCTAACACAATATTGCATTAACAGTATATCAGATATCCGAAGAACACAACATCAATCACACATAACAACAGGATATATGTGGTTCACCCTCTCCCTATGTTATTGGATAAATATGTAAGTGCAGACACAAACCAATCTCCCTAGATCCACCTGGATCTAGAACAAATCAAGACAAAATAATACTCTTTCCCTAGATTTAGATTATTGAACGAATCAGGAAGCAAGAATCATGGATATACCTTATGAGCGCTTCCTTTGGTCTTTGTTGTTCCAGCTTCGCTCCAATGCTCTTGTGTCGTCAAGACCACAACAATACAAACCAATCGAAGTGAAGACAACTAAACATATTCAACAATCAATCTAAGTATATGATCAAGGAGTTATACAATAAAGTAGACTTAACTTTATGGGAAAGAATCACATTACTATATCATATTAAATGTGAAAGAGAGATTACAACCATTGCCTTGATGTCGTAAGGTCCTTTCCAACTGTCCTTCGTTCCCCACACACTTCTTGCTCCAAGGATTATGAAAGCATAGATCTAATAACTACTCACAATCCATCTTGACAAATCAAATCTCAAAGCCACTCTAACCAAGCCAAAGCTAACAAGCTCAAGAATCAACAAAGCTAACCCAAGCTCAAGCTAACTTTCTCCATGAGAATTCCTCTCCTTTTATAAGTTGAAGAAGATAAGGTGAGGAGGTTAGGATGATCCCACTAAATCATGAAAGTGAGTAAGATCCAAACCATTCGGATGCCACCTCACCATAGAAGCTTCTCCTTCTAGAAGATTCRCGAAAAYGCTCATTTTTCCCACGTGCTGKAATTCTCGCACCCTGGCTATAGTGCAACCTGCGAGAATGGGTCATTCTCGCACCCTGGCTATAGAGAAACCTGYGAACACCTCGCACCCTGSCTATAGTGCAACCTGCGAGAATGGGTCATTCTCGCACCYTGCCTATATAGCAACCTGCGAACTTCCCTTTTTATAAGGTTTTTACATAGGAAAAAGCAATTTCTTTTCTCAGGAGAAGTTCTTCTCCCTTCTCTCTTTAGGAACTCAGGCCACTGACCCCTCTGAAGGCAACAGATAGGTTTACATCATTAACGATCATAGGGATGACGAAAATAATGTGTAACACCCTAGGGCTACATCCACAGAACTTCTCTTTATAATATATTATATGAAAGCATACAGTTCTATCTGCACTTAGCTTGCAGATATCTMTCTTTCTTTCTCTTCTCCTCTCTCCCCTCTCCGYGCACCCAACTGAAGATCTTACAACAYAGACTTTTCTCAACACACAATACTTCTCTCTCTATAATAACAACAATCACTCATCATACATAATCTCCCTCTCTCTTTTTCTAACCCATCCCAGGTCCTCTTGACCTTTATTTATACATTACAATGACTCTCAAACATCCTTAGGCCGAAACCTAGGTGTCAAAACCCTAAATACCAAAACCCTAGGTGTCTAAAACCCTAGGTCAACTTGACCCGTGTTTTTAGGGCTTCTCCAGCCTGTCTTTCCTTCTTTTTAGTGAGGTGCTCCAAAGTATCTATTGGTGGCTTCTTCCACTTGTTGATTCATCCACGATCCATCTTCCTTTTTGATTTGTCTTCCTCGCTCTCCCCGTCCAATGGCTTGATTTCTCTTACTTTGCTCCGTCTTTTCTACTATTTTGGTCACTTCGACCCAATCTCAGTCAACTTATCTTCCACGTAGTTCGCACTTCACACTTATTTCCTTAATCTTCGCAACCTTCCATAACCAAGGGCCAACAAGTATAATTTTTGAATATTTATTTATCTTAAGTTATCGAGGGATGGGAACGATTCACCAAGTGGCTAAAGCTAATTTTGAAGGTGAAAAGTGTCTAGTTATGACCATGCAAATATATGGTTGAACCTTAGTGTATTTTTTTGGGGGGGGGATTCACTCATTTTTCTTCATCAGTTGGACCATCTAAACGAGGAACGTCCATTACCTTATCTATAGATAAAACCTTGGAAAGGGGTTTTTCCATCTAGTAACTAGAGTCTTTCTATTAAAGAGGTGGGTTGTTAGGCCCATGAGATTTCTCTCCAGGTGAGATATTTTTTGTCAAAGAGGCGGGTTGTCAGGCCCGTGAGAATTCTCTCATGGTGAGAGATTTTTTGTTGAAGAAGCAGGTTTTCAAGCCCGTGAACATTATCTCTAGGTGAAATATTTGCTAGAAATTGTTCCTTGGTGCGCTAAGAATTAGTTACATGGCTCTGAGACTTCCTTTTCGGCCTGTTTCTGAAGCCCTGGAAGGGAAGTAGGGTAGCCGAGGGACTGTTGAGAAAAGAAGGGGAACACTTACTAATCTGGGATAGGCATGTGGGGAATGAGAGATTGTAGGCTAGTTGCAAAAATTGAGCACCTTGGATTGAGAAATTCTATTGATTATCAAACCTTAGCCTAGCATTAGGAATCCTTTTTCCCTAGATTTTAAGCCCCAGCTCAGGATGACCTTTTTCTAAAAGTATATGAGCAATAGATTTTATGAGTGAGAGGAACATCTGAGCTCTGTGCGCAGTTGGTGATTCGTTATAAAAAGATAAGTGTCCTTTATGTGATTATCTAATTTATTGTGTGCTTAATTATCTATGTCTAAAATGGATTTATTTCTTATGTGACATTGCATATAATTAATTATTGTTATTCTATATGATGTTGTTTTTACATGTAATCATGATGTTGTATTCAGTAATTATTTCCACACATGCAGAGTATGACATTTATTAAGTATTCATGTTGGTTAACTTTATAAAAATATTCATGAGTTTCCAAGGAAAGTCTAGAATTGTCATGCATGCAGGGAAATAATATGTGCACGCAAGAGTCTAGAATTGTCGTGCGCATAGGGAAGTAGATATGTGCACATAAAGAGAATTGAATATGTGTGTGTTGTAGTATTCATGTGTTCAGAGTGGTTACATGCACAGTAATACTTGTGTGCATTGAATGATTGTGCACGTTATTGTATTAGGTGTTAATTCCATTGTTATAACTAGTGCTTGAAGAGGAAAGTTTGTGTGGCTTGATCCATCTTGGGATCATGCACGTTATCTCACATGTTCTTGTGTAGATTAATTTTATAGTGTAGAATCTGCGCACTACATTTTTGGAGTGGCATTGCTCAATAGTAAGTTGGGGATGTTACAAAGTGGTATCAGAGTTGTATTTAGGAAGTTTGTAGTAGTGGAGACGTTACAATTGGGTAATGGGACCCATCTAGGAGGTTGGGTATGTTACATAATGGTATCAAAGCTCTATTTTCAACAATAAGCCTGCATGTGTTGAGTATCTACTTAAGAAAAAAATTGGACTCAAAAGTGGTTGAATTTGGAATTACAGTGCGGCCATGGTGCGCATAAAATAAGAATGTGAAAGTCTACGCACTAAATTTTGACATTACAGAGTGTGACACTGGAAATGCACATAAATAATGGTGCACAAGTGTGTGCACTAAAATTTGGGGCTATGCAGAGAAAAATTGATGGTGCACATGTAATACTGATACACGATGTATATGTTAAATATTGACATCGTGCATTGGTATGAGTTGAATACCAGTGCACGCATGGGCTTCATAAATAATAAAGAAAGAGTAAAAGGGTATTTTGGTGAATTCCAAATGACCATAATTTATTGAGCAAGATTTATAATTGAAAAAGGGAGAAGTCGATAGGAAATTCTTGGACAAAGGAGTCCAATTATTCACCTAGAAATTTTGAATTGGGACATTAAAATCATCCAAGAAACCAGAGGAAAGGGTTATAACAAAATGGTGCAGAGTTTCATGAAGTTGTTGCATGAATTCGTCTAACAAATCTTATTGCCTGCACATTTTGCAGAATTAACAGTGATTAGATTATGATAGAATCATCGTAGAGAGTCAAAAGTGTGGATGATGCATAGAGAAATTACAGCCATGATGATGAATTCGGGGGTTTTTATATCGGTATGGGTGTTGATAGTACAGAATCCAATGAGCATAGAGAATGCAAGGAGGAGTGCATAAACTTGGTAGAAACCACAAAGGGACTGAAAAAAAATTCCAAATCTATAACTCTAATAAGGAGAGGCTTATGAAAGCAAAGGAGTAGTAAGATGACTTCAATATCAAGTTTATGTAAAGCTTGGAAAACATAGAAAATAAAATTGATAAGGAGACAGATTCAAGCAAGTTGAGGAGTCATGTGTCTCATGGTAAAAGAAGAAAAACAACAAGTGTTGATAGGAATCATCTCCACTAACCAAAACATTCACTTAGGAAAGCAGATAGTAGCTCAAATCCATCTCATGTCATAAAGAGTAAGAGAAGGACCAAGGTAGAAAAACTATAGGGAGAAATGAATAAGATCAACCCTCCTACCTTTGATAGTGAGCACAAGAAGGATGAATATGCAGAGACCTGGTTTTTGGGCATGAGGAAGTACTTCCATCTACATAATTACTTTGCACATGCATAAGGGAGAATTTCCATCTATCAGCTAAAGGGAAAAGCATCAATGTGGTGGGGTCAGTTCGTGCAAGTGCAACACATTGATGAGAAGAAGATTACTTGGAGGGAGATTAAAATGTATTTTCAAAATGAATACTTAACTAAGCGATACTATGACAAGAAAATGAAGGATTTATTTGAACTCAATCTTGGGAGTATGTCAATAGATGAGTATGAAAGAAGATTGTTAAAGCTGTTGAAATATGTTTCATTCATCAAGGATGAGAAAGTTAAAATTCATAGGTACCTGAGTGGGATGTCATCATTTACCAGTGACAAGATACAATATGATGACCCCAAGACATTGGAGGAAACCATAAGGAGAGATAAATTTCTCTATGATCAGCAAAGGGAAAGACCAACTTTCCAAAAGGCTTGGGAATACAAGAAGAAAATAAAGATGGAAAAGAGGAAGAAGGGGACTAAGCCACCATTCTTCAGAAATACTTCTCAAGGACAGCCAACTCCCAAGGATCCCAGAATGACTAAGCCAATGGTTCAAAGACCAAGGAAACCCTCTATTCAATGTTGGGGTTGTGGGGGATACCACATGTATAGATATTTCCATCACAGAGGTGAAAAAGTGAGGACTTCTCACAATGCATGACAATATATGACAGTTGAAGACATGGGCATAAATGTACCAAGGATCTACGCAGCCCTGGATAACAAGCAAGCTGATTTCCAGTCGCACATGATTGATGTGGATGGTAAGATTAATTACCAACCCATTACTATTTTAATTGATTCGGGAGCTATTCATAGTTATCTATATTTTAAGATAGTGGAAAGATTCAAATTTCCAAGAAGCAAGCTTGGAAAACCTTGGTTGGTACAACTAGCTACAAGAGAAAAAAGGAAAATTAATGAGATGCTTAAGGAATGTCCAATGGATATGAATGGGATGACTGAAAATTTTGATTTTAATATCATACCTTTGGCCTCTTATGATTGCCTCATTGGTATGGATTGGTTGGACCAGAATTGTATTGTTCTAGACTGTTATAATAAGGCATTCACTTTCTTGGATGAGGAAGGAAATTTAATAACAGGTCAAGGAATTCCAAGAGTTGTAACTATCAAAGATGTTTCAGCCTTGCAATTGAAGAAAAGCTACAGGAAAGGATGCCGAGTATTTTTAGGGCACATGGAGCAGGAACCTAAATATAAAGTGCCAAATGTTGAATATTGTGTAGTACTAAAATCATTTGAAGATGTATTTAAATAAATATCATGGTTTCCACCGACAAGGAAATATTTATTTCTCTATAAATTTGAAGCCCAGAGCAACCCCTGTATCCAAGACGCCTTATAGGATGACTAAACTAGAGCTAAAAAATTATAGATGCAACTTGAAGAGATTCTAAAGAAGGGGTATATACACCCAAGTGTGTCACCTTGGGGTGCCCCAATATTGTTTGTGAAGAAGAAGGATGGTACATTGAGGCTTTGCATTGACTTCAGGTAGTTGAACAAAGTAACAATAAAGAACAAGTATCCTTTTCCAAGGATAGATGACATTTTTCACTAGTTGATGGGTGTGCATATATTTTCAAAGATTGATGTTAGATCTAGATATCATTGTTGTTGGATAAATCGGTGAATGTGGACATAAACTAATCTCCCTAGATCCACCTAGATCTAGAACAAAACAAGGCGGGACATGACACGTTCTCTAAGTTGCTACAACTGAATTTACTACCAAAGAAGGAATAGATGACATACCTTTCGATATCGCTTCCTTATATCTCTATTGTCCCTGCTTCGCTCCGATGCTCTTGTGAGATCATATATGCAATGACACAAACCAACCAAAGTGAAAGCAACAATTGTAGATTCAATGGAAACCTAAACATGTGATCAAGGAGTCATGTAATAAAACACTAATGATTTTATGGGAAATAAACATGTCAGCGTATCATATTAAGTAAAAGTAGAAGATACAACCAAATTGCCTTGATGTGGAAAATTCCCTTTCGCTGGTCCTTTGTCCCAACACACACATACACTTGCTCCGAATTTGTATGAAGATGGTCCACAAAATATTGATGGACAATTGGAGGCCACAAGCATCAGTTGTAATAGGATCCTTCACACAGTCTTCAGCCTATTCTTTCAGCAATTCTTTGCTCAATCTTGCTTAACCTTTTCCATGAGAAACCCATCATTATATAGGAGATGGTGGAGTGGTTACAAGGATGAGGATGATCCCACCAAATCAGAGAATCCAGTAATACCACAACCATACGGACGCCGCCTCACATTCTAGAAGATTGTCCTTATTGAAACTTCGTGAAAATTCTTCCCTTCCTTATCTTCAAACACCGCCACATCCTATCTATATAGAAGCATGTGGAAATCCTGCGAGCCAAGAATAGAGCAGCCTGTGGAAATCAAGGATTTTCGCACTGTGTACTATTGTCAGCCTGCGGTGCCCTTCTAAAAATATGCCTTGTAGGGGAAGAACTTAGTCATTTTTCTCATGTAAAAGATTTTTTTGAGAGCCTGAACACATGCCTATAGAGTCATCATCAGAGTGACCAAAATAATGTGTAACAATCACCAAGTGAGAATTAAATAATAAAACATCAACAAGACTTCCTTCAGAGCGAGGTATGGCCATTATGATTTTACAGTAGTGCCATTTGGGTTGTCAAATGTGCCAGTTGTCTTCATGTGTTTAATGAATGGTATTTTCAGAGAATACTTAGATAAGTTTGTCATTGTATTTTTGGATGACATACTTATTTACTCAAGGTCTGAAGAAGAACATGAGTAGCACTTGAGGACGGTGTTGCAAGTATTGAAAGAACATCAATTGTATGCAAAGTTCAACAAGTGTTCATTCTACCAGAGGAAGATTCATTACTTGGGACATATCATTTCAAAGGAAGGGATAGTTGTGGACCCGGAGAAGATAAAAGACATTGAATGATGGCCAATACCCAGGAATGTCCCAGAGGGGATATCCTTCATGGGACTTGCAGGGTACTACAGAAGGTTTATTAAAGGCTTCTCAAAGATTGCACACCCAATTACATCCTTGCAAAAGAAAGGTGTGTGATTTGAATGGACTCCATATTGTGGAAGGTGTTTTCAGCACTTGAAAATTTTGTTGACAAGTGTGCCAATTTTGAGAATTGTTGATATTAATGAAGACTTCGTTCTGTGCATTGATGCATGCAAGGAAGCGCTCGACAGAGTCCTTAGTCAAAATGGGCATGTAGTAGGCTACGAATCAAGGAAATTAAAAGAGCATGAAAGGCATTATGCTACTCATGATTTGGAATTGGCATCCATAGTGCATGCCTTGAAGATGTGGAGGAACTGTCAAATGGGGAAAAGATTCGAGTTGAGGATAGACCACAGTGGTCTGAAATATTTGTTTGGACAACCAAATTTAAATGTCAGACAAAGCAGATGGTTGGAATTCCTCAATGATTATGACTTTGATATCAAGCATATCAAAGGAAAATATAACAAGGTGGTTGACACACTCAGCAGGAGGTTGCATAAGATTCACGCTACAACCATTAGCATGTATAAATCATATTTTAGTGAAATAATTTTAGAGGTTGCCAAATCAGATCAGCATTATGTGGACATAAAGGAAATTTTACAGCAAGGTAAATTGCAACAGAAATTTGAAGTTTATGAGGTAAAAGATGATGGAATCCTCATGTATAGGCACAGAGTTTATGTGCCAAATGATCAGGAGTTGAAAACTCTATTATTTTCAAAGATGTATAAAGTTCCTTATGTTGGGCACCCAGGCTACCAAAAAACAATTGCAGCGATCAAAAAGAAATACTATTGACCAGGCATGAAAAAGGAGGTTGTTAATTTTATTGCTAGATGCCTTGATGTAAAAATGTCAAGGTTGAGTATAGACACCCAGTTGGTTTTCTACATTATTTTCCCATTCCTGAGTTGAAATGGGAATTTGTAACCATGGATTTCATTACTAAACTACCTAGGACTGCTAAGAAACATGATTATAATATGGTAGTGGTGGATAAGCTTACTAAAGCTTCACATGTTGAATATATGGGCTGACATGGCTTCTACCTTAGTTCTCCATCAAAACCCTAGAAACCATTGGCCCTTATGGTAAACCAGAAGGCTACACTGCGCATAGAGTGCACAACACATTTGCACCAGAGATGGCTTATGGGTGACTATAGGACACAGATGTATGCAATCATGGAAGGGATTGGGGGTGTTCGTTTTACTTCTTTTGCTTCTAATTTAACATGCATTATATTGTACCATTCATATAGATCTAATAGTTATTCAATTCTGTATTATCAATACTACATGCTACAAAATACTATTCTAACCATTCATCATTCATTCATAATTGCAGAAACAACAAAAACATCATTCGAACACATCACAACACATGATTTTTTCGTGGTTCACCCCCTTGGGCTATGTCCACAAGGATGTTCTACTTATTTATTATTCTTAATCAAAATATGGCATTGTATGCACTACATCATAGGTTTAATAATTGTGGTGAGGCTGACCAGTGTCGCACCAAGATCCATAGCTTGTGACCTAAAACTCAATTATACTTCATGATTCTCCAAAACTGATACAAATTGAGTTCCCCATCTCTTAGCCAACAACTCGCACTGCAACTCAAGACTCAAAAGTTCTCAAAAAAATAGGTTCTTCACACAAGATTTCTAAGACACCCCTATGTACCTCATACATCCTCTATTTATATTACAAAACAGGTAAAAACCCTTACATCATGACTAAAAACCCTAATTCTAAGTGGACTCAACTTGTCCACTTTCTAACTTCCTTCCATGTGGTTGGTCTTCGATCC
The DNA here is from genome assembly GCA_009831015.1 of Picea engelmannii. Lineage (NCBI taxonomy): Eukaryota > Viridiplantae > Streptophyta > Pinopsida > Pinales > Pinaceae > Picea > Picea engelmannii. The sequence continues at coordinate 251,555 of ML794751.1, read as the reverse complement.
AACCATTCCTTTCTTTGACTCTGCATTGATATTCCTTAATTCCCAATGCACTACTTCCTTGTCCCTCTGTCATGCTATTTTTCCCTTCTTTCCTAGCATGTGTTGCTTCCTTGGTCCCTTCTGCCTCATTTACTCTATTGAACCCCAAGATGTTTTTCTCCAACATGCCCCCAACACTAACTTGTGGCTCCTCCTGAGCCACTCAGGTAATGTGTTCCTCCTGCATTGATTTCTCGAATCTCCAGTGCATGGAACTTATTTTTTAGTGCATCTTGGATTGCACACTTTTCTCTATCGAGGTCACCACCACCTGCACTATTGTATTCTTCTTCATCAATTTTATACTCTTTGAGTGTGCATGTTCAAATATTCCTTTCTCTATTTCCAACTCCACTATCATATTCTCTTCTTTCTCCTGCAGGGGCTCCAACTGAGCATGTCTTGTTTGTCTGTCCCCTTGGATTGTCTTCAAAACTTCTTGCATAGTTTTCATCTCCTACGTGCTTTTTAGCCTGTCTGAAATACTCATTGTCTTTTGTCTCTACGTCAAATCATGGGTTGTGACATTCATATTTTCCTCCCTCTAATCCAACTGTTGGATCCCTTCATCTTATGCTAGGCTAATACATATCTTCATGGTCCTTTCATAGAGCCCGACTACTTATTTTAAATCCAGTACAATACTATATGTTTGTTATGTTTCCTACTGCGTCCTTTCTGATCGCAATTATGGAGGGGTTGTTGGTGTCAGCTTCCCAACCAATTCTACTATCTCTTGTTTATACCCATACATCATCTATTCTATCATCTTTATCTTTTCTTCTGCACTGAGATCTCTTGTTAGTGCGTTGTCTGGGATCATTTGGAAGACTTCCTCAATTATTTGCTCTATTTTTTTTGCATGTTTTTTTCCTCCTCACGTTCGATCTGCACTTCTTTGAGGATTGTCTCTAGCACCTCCTTCTATTCCTTGGTTGTCTCCAAATTTGTCACATTTGTCCTAGATCTTGATTGTACCTCCTATGCAGCACTGATATGTAACCTATATAGCACTTTTGTTGGTATCTTAGCCAATACCAATTCCATATGTGCCACATCCTTGACCTATTTATGTTCCATGTCTTCATCCATTTGCAGCATGTATTTAGTAATGATAAATTTTTCACTTGCCACTATCATTATCTGTACTATTTCTTCCTCAATCTACGTAGGCATGTGTTTTTCATGCACTGTTTGTTGATGTTGTGTTTTCCCTTTGTGCTCCACCTAGGTAAATTGTATCTTCTCTAAGACCTGCTTGACTTCTATCAGTTCTTGCATTATCTTCTCACTTTGTTTTTATGCATCTTCATATGTTTTTGCAGCGCGGTATTGAACTATTTTCGCGATTAATTATGCATCATATTCTATTATTATATACTGGGGGACCTCCTTATGTGCCTTCATTTTCTTGCGCGCTCCTCTTGACTATAAAATAGTTCTCTTGTGTGTTATTGACTATGTTTGTTCTATTGTGATTGGGGTATATGTCTCTAGTATGTCCCCTACTTCTTGTCCCTCCTACGCGGGGATGTTATCTTCCCTATATGTCCCTCCATTTGTGGAATTTGTGTGGTCCTTCTACTGTGTGACATGCTTGGGGATATCCTTTTTTTGTCTAAGATTTTTTGTTGTTGCACTCCCCCCTGTTTGCTTTGTGTGTGTTGGCACAAGGGCAGACCCAGGGTTTAATGCTACAACAGTGCACCAACAAAACCCTAACTAATGGCCCTTTCGGCAACACCTGCGAAGCAGATGAAGTCTCACCTGAGGTAGAGGCAGGGGTGGTTGCAAGACTCAAGTGTCTGCAACCTTAGCTGGGACACAGATCTGTGATTATAATACTTAACAGAGCACTTAGCATCAATAGTTCATCAATATTCGACCAATAAATACTACGCAGATAGAACAGAGCATCGCATCATTCACTCAGATCTAATGTATTTAAGCACTCTATCATACACATGCAGGTTATATCTAGTAGATCTAGAACTAAGCACCTTCATATAGGTCATATCTAACATTCTTACACATCATTAGCACAAATCATAAGAATATTTATCTATATATATCAAAGATCTTAGATAGAGAATGCATAAACATATCACGACAAAGCACAAAGAAAGACAACACAGTATTTACGTGGCTCACCCCCACCCTGGGGCTATGTCCACCAACTCTTCTTCTTTATTGTCTTCATTCAATCGATTACAAGCAAAGAGCCTCAAAACCCTACTTCGCCTAGGACAGGAGATCGACGCACCTCGCTATATCCTCCTTCCTTGTGTTGCGGCACTTAGCTTGTTGGAGTTGTGACTCTAGTGCCTACAACTCTGGGTTCTCGATGAGTTTCTCTTATGTCTGGGCACTGTGATCAGTGAATTTATTACATTCTAAGGTAAGGGCCTTTATCCTTTCAACTGCGCTCCTGGAAGTTGCTTCTCTTTGGTCCTTTACCTCCTGTGGTGTCTCAGGTACAGTGTGTAGCTCTAGGTCTGCGATGTGTTGATGCAGCTGCTGGATCACATCTTCAATTTGTGCTACTTGCTTCATAACTTGATCCTCTATATTTATTTCTACAATAGTCATAGAGCGTAGTGCTTTATTTACCTCTTCCTTCATTTTGAGTTGCTCAGCAAGCAATTGTTCCTTGCCTTGCTGCAGTTGTACCTTTTCTTCATCGAATTTCGCTTAGAGAGCACTCTTTTCTTGTTCGGCAGCTTGGCGTTGTTCTACAAGTACTCCCTATACTTGTACCAAAGCCTGGGTGGCTTGGGATATTTCCTCTTGTGCTTGTCGAAGGTGATCTTTGACTGTATCAGTGAGCCAGTGGAGTTGATTCGGTTCATCTCCTGGTTCCGGTGTTCCCAGTGATAGAGGCGCAGTGGATACTACGTGGCTGGACTGTAGTGCCTGTTGCACCCCTTGGAGTTCGACCTCAATTCTATTGTACATCTCCTCCTATTATTCTTCTTGCTTCTCTTTTATCTCCAGCGAAGCATCATTCAGGGCTTCTATGATGAAATTTAAATAATTAGAGGTGAAGACGATCTGCATCTTATTTATAGGGGATTTTGATCTCTTCCGAGAGGAAGGCTTTGAGGGAGAAACCTTCCTTTTCTTCAAGGGGCCCTGTTAAGCCGTAATATTGGCTCATTACCCCTTAATTGGGGCATATTATATTAGTAATGTTATTTTATTTATGTCGGCTTTAGGCCATCATTTGTAATTATACCTCCTAGTCTCCTATATATACCAAGGAGACATTTTCATTTTGAATCATCTTGTACTTGAACATTTAAGTGGGGTAAAAGGAGGTTTCCCCCTCGAAGAGGATTATTATCTGTAATTATCTCTTTTTCAAGGCGTTGAGTACTTTTTCTGAGGTTTTTCTATGCTATATTGATATTTGGTTCTTAACATATGGTTTCAGAGCTCAAGGTCTTAGGGTTTCTCTGCTACATCTAAGATGCCGTGGAATTTTCGCTATAACGTTTTTTCTACAATGTTTCAGAAGGAACGGCTTGGAGTATATTTAGTAGATAGATCAAGGCACGTTGGGTTCAAAATTAAGCTCCTGATGCCTTGTAATTTAGGAGATACATCATGTACAAGAAAGGGTTCTGGAATCATCCGGAAATGAGTCATTGCGGAATTTTTGCTATAAAAAAAAATTTGTAACGTTTCAGACCCTGAAATCCGGAGGCCATTTATAGAAATTAGAAAGGTATATGTGGTTAAAATTTCATCTTCTGGGTCATCTCAAAATTGTATATATACCTTGTGTAAGATAGGGTATCTGACTAGTCCTATTGACTAGTCTCAAGAAGGTGTTCCAGTTAAAACAATCATAACATCTTACTAGGGTATCCAAATTGAGTGGGACTGGTTTCATTGGATTTTGGCCAGTCTGTAGTATTTTGGGTGCGAGTTTCAGAATTTGATATCAATTATTTTGTGCGGGGAATGTTATACAAGTGAGATCTCCTAGAAAGGCCAAAAAGCGGCAAGTTGTGAGGAATTTATCGTAAATTGCACTTGGCACATCGAATTTTGATCAGACCTATGGCATTGCAGAGAAGAAATATCAGCGAACTACCTAAAAGAAATTTTCATACCCAAAAGGGTCGAAACTTGGGAGATAGAACAGAATAAATATTGTCTAGAAGAACCGCCTCAAAATCAAGATTCAAAAGTGATACTTGGCCAACATGCCACCCAAAAAGGGACCTTCTACACCAAATAAGCCTCCAGAAAATCCTAATTGGACTCTTGATGAAGGTGAAGAAATGCGTAAGGACATAAATGAACTACAAAAGAAGATGGATTTAATGGAAGCTAAGTTGATGGATTCAATAGAAACTAAGTTGGATACTAAGATGGATGGCTTAAAAGGGGAGATCATGGAAGTATTGAAATATTTCGTAACAGAGAAGACACCCGAAAGTGAAAATGCATCCCATGAAATTCATGATGAGGACACAAGGAAGGTGAATCAATAATGGAGAAACTCCAACTTTGGTTTGAAGACCAACCACGTTCCTAAGATTGATATGAGGAA
>ML794751.1:232277-242951 GCA_009831015.1 Picea engelmannii | reverse complement strand
GTTATTTTATTTATGTCAGCTTTAGGCCATTAGTTGTAATTATACCTCCTAGTCTCCTATATATACCAAGGAGACATTTTCATTTTGAATCATCTTGTACTTGAACATTTAAGTGGGGTAAAAGGAGATTGCCCCCTCGAAGAAGCTTATTATTTGAAATTATCTCTTTTTCAAGGCGTTGAGTACTTTTTCTGAGGTTTTTCTATGCTATATTGATATTTGGTTCTTAACAGGTCTTCCTCATCTCTAGGAATTGTTACTTCGCCTTTCTTCTGTTTAGTTTATGCACCATCTATCTCTTCGCCATCACCCCCTTGCTCTGGTGATATGGAAGCAGTCTTCACTGAGGCACTACTTAAATCTTGTACTTCTTCAGTCTTCTTTGTCTTGCTGGGCCTGGGTGTATCTTGCGTAGTTTCTGAGCTGTCTATGTCAGATATCTCTATAGGGTCTGCTGGAATGAGGAGGTCAGCGGACCATTCCTTAGTAATCTCCTCTAAGTCCTCCTTCATCAGCTTGTAATAGGACTGAAGTTTTTTCTTGTGCTCGTCAGCTCACGCTGTGATATAAATGAAATTTTGATCAGCGTTGAACTTCATCAAAGGCCTGAATCGGTGTAAAGTGTTCGGCGTCATGTGAGGCTCAAACTGTATGTTTATCTTCAGCTGATTGTAGTATGTATGGAACACAGAATTTGGCTACCATTGCTTATTCATGTCACTTTAGTACCACATTGTACTGAACTTCACGACCAATGGTTCAAATGGATCGATGTCCGGGAAGGTCGCACCTTCCGGCATCTCCCAGGCAATGAAAGCAATCAGGATCAATTGCCAATTGAAATGAAATTCATACCCTTGATCCTAGGATTATATGTAGTGAAGTTCTAATTGGTTCACCAAGTACTTTGCCCAATTCATTTGTAGGCCCGCACTTCCCTGCGAGGTCGACTACAAAACTAGTCACTTGGGTGGGTTGGTTCTTGCATACTAACTTCCCTGCAATCATCTGACAGGGGAGGTGCATTGCACCATTATGAATAGAGGATACCTTGTAGCCTTGCGTGCCCTTATTGACATTGCCATAAGTTTCCTTGATCCTTTGTGCAAGAGCACGATCCATGGATTTTCCAGGATAGAAATCTTGTGGGTTGGGTCCTTGCATACTCAAACCTGTGATCTGATTGATCAAGGTCAGATCAACTGTGATATGATGGTTTAGCCACAAATATCTGCCATGGTAACAAGACAGTAGAAGCTTGACACATGCATTCACCTCTTAGTGTCTTCCGAAGTGGGAAATTTTCATGGTGTTGAGTAGGGTGGACTGCGTGAGGTTATGGGTCCATGCTTGGGGAATTACCTATGAGTTTTTCCCTTTTGTTCTAGTTAGATACTTATGTGGGAATAACATGTTGTAGAATTTGCGATATTCGAGGTTGAAGTCGCTAAATTTCAACGATGTGATCTTATCTTGGTCTGCTCGCACTGCGAGTATCCCCTTCGAGAGGTACGCAGTGACCAAGGTGTACTCGAAATATCTAGGTACACTGTCGCGGTTTACAGCACCTCTCAAAGGTGGTATATAGGTGGGTAAGATGGTTGGAATCAATTTAGCATTCGCTAAGTCATCCCTGCGCTTAGTTATCTTCTCATCGGACGTTTGGGATGGTCTTGTTCCACGAGCAGTCGATGGAAATGCTTGAACTATTCTCGTAGATCAAACCTGTACACCTACAGATAATCCTCTCTTCGACATGACTCTTTCAGTCATCGGGTCGGGGAGTAATTTCGTCACTGATTCTTTCACTGTGGTGAGATCTTCGGACATACATGATCGGGATGGAAATTCTCGATTCAGAGGGTAACTTAGACACTACAAGAGTATAGATGGATAGAGTACGATGATTACTGTGCGAAAATAACTTATTCTGCGGGCTCAAATTCTCAATTGGCAAAAGTGTTCTCGTTGCTTGGTGCGACGGGATAAATAGGTAACTCAACAATGAGTCACTTACAATGGTTATGAGGATTTCATTAAATCTGTTTGATCCATTATGGTGAGGTCCAATGGTCTGGTGGTGAACCATAAATGCCTTTCTACCCGTTCGGAGTGTCGCTCGAATGGTTATAATGTCCCTAATGGATATATTTCTTCGCCATGGCGAAGTACCCTATGTCGTTGTTCTAATATCTCGACGAAGCTCCAATTTTTCAATTTTTCCTTCTGTGAGGTTCCCTCTAAAGCCTTCTGCAACTTATCGATCTTGTCTCTCTTCTTAATTAACTTTCTAGCCTTCTTCCCAGTGAGCTTTGTCTACGTATTCCTTTTTCCATTCTGATTTTTGTCTTCTTTTGACATAGTCACTTCGCACTATTGAGATTCTTCCCTAGGGTTCCAGGATAATGATTCTTCTTTATCTGGGATAGGTACTTCAATCTTCTATGAATCCTCTAGTGTTCTTGCAACTTCAAGATCTGGGTCTCTAGTGTTAAATAGCTTCGATTGGATATGTTGTTCTTCAATCAAGTGTGCGATCCTTCTAGTCATGAAATATTTTAAGTCTTGTTTCTTGTATTCCAAAACTTCTTCTTCTTCCTTTCGTCTGTCTTGATCTCTGTCAATCAAAGGTTTTCCTAGTAACATGGTAAATGGGGCGTTGTTCTCAGTAAATTTAATAATCTCAAAATCTTCTTTTGTCGAAGTTCCATTAACAGTCATAGGTATATGAGCGAGCCTTCCACATAGGTTTATCATATTTCCTCTGAATAACCTTATTCCTCCTAATGAAGGGATCATAGCAGGCTTCCCTATAGCTTCCCAAGTTCCCTCTATCATGATATTCACCTATGTTTCCTTATCTAGAACACAGTCAATGTCGAAGTCTCTTATTCTTACTTCAATGCATTTTTTTTCCTTGAAGATCTCTGATAATATGACATGTCGGTGGTCATTTAGGGTTTCTTTCATTTGTAGCAATACTTTCTCTAATTATTTCTAGGGTTCTTATATTTCTGGATCTACCTTAGGGGTTTCTTGATTCAGATTCATTCCTCCCATCTTAGCAATCATTCTAGGGAAATCCAACACTTCATGGTCCATAGCTTTACAACAAAGACAACAAGTATTTTCCCAGGGAATTCCTTTGCAAGATGTCCCAGTCTTCTGCAACTATAACAGAGGGTTAATCTTCTCTTTTGTTTAAGTGATCCCCAGCCTTTCCTATGTTGTGCGCTAGGCTCATAGGAGCTAACCTGCAAAAAACTATTTCTAGGATCCTACATCCATTTGTTAGTCCAAACATTCTTTCTATGCATAGGTATAACATATCTTTCACTATTCATATTAGATCTACTCATATCAAACCTTATTTCATCTATTAATACCCTAGTTTTCAAGCTAGGAAAGAAACTATCAAACACACCTAGATCCATACTTTTGAAACCAAAATTTCCAATTGTCTTACTTTTTCATAGCACAAAGATTCTAGATATAGAAATTTTCACTATTCTTACCTTTATCAGAGCACATAGCTTATAGATATTACCTCTTTTCTTTCAGATCTGACCTCTTTTATTGGCACAGATATCCTTAGGTCAAGTAGAATATTGCGCACTAGGGCAACAGATCTATGCACAGAGCTTTCACAATCTCAGGCTAAATATTTGCACAAAGCTTCTTCTTTCTCAGTTCCCAATAATCATAGTTTCATGTCTGATACTACGCACTTCAGCAGTAGATCTATTCACAAAACTTTTCTTTAGTTCCCAGCAATCACAGTTTTAGTCCTGGCAACGGAACCATTTGTTGGCACAGGGGAAAACTCAGGGTTCAACGCTACAATAGCACACCAACAAAACCCAAACTACAGGCACTTTCGGCAACACCTGCGAAGCAGATGAAGTCTCACCCGAGGTAGAGGTAGGGGTGGTTGCAGGACTAAGGTGTCTACAACCTTAGTTGGAACACAGATCTGTGATTATAATACTTAACAGAGCACTTCGCATCAACAGTTCATCAATATTTGACCAATAACTACTACGCATATAGAACAGAGCATCACATCATTCACTTAGATCTGATGTATTTAAGCACTCTATCATACACATACCAGTTATATCTATCAGATCAAGCACTAAGAACCTTCAAATAGGTCAGATCTAACATTCTTACACATCATCAGCACAAAGCATAAGCAGATTTATCTATCTCTATCAAAGAACTTAGCTAGAGAATGCATAAACATACCACAACAAAGCACAAAGCAAGACAACATAGTATTTACGTGGTTCACCCCCACCCTGGGGCTACATCCTCCAACTCTTCTTCTTTATTTTCTTCAGTCAATTGGTTACAAGCACATAGCCTCAAAACCCTACTTCGCCTATGATAGGAGATCGACGCACCTCGCTAGATCCTCCTTCCTTGCATTGCAGCACAAAGCATTCACAGTCTCTTACAATGACTTGCACTTAGCTCTACAAGTCTCATATGGCATGCACGAAGCCTTACAAATATTTATCACACAGATCCCACTCTTATCACTTAGCCAACTTGCACAACACTTGAGCACTATTCCACTACTTATTACATTTCCTAGCCTTCTATTTATACAAACAAAATAGGCCTAAACATGGGTAAACCCATGGGCCGACATCCCATTCCCGTTACATATTCCCAAATCCCAAAAAGGACCCAAAAAGGGGCCGATATCCCATGATATCCACTTATTCTTATGTTCCTCCTTCGATAGGCTATCGAAGTCCCAAAATAAGTCAAACTTGACCAGATCCCTCAAAAATTGGAAATGGCCAACAGGCCCCCAACACTCACCTATCTTGTCCCAATTCACTTTGATGTAGGAAGTTCTGCTTCGAACGCTTCAAGCTTGGATCGAACTACTTCGACTTGTTGTTGTGCTAAAATCTCTTGTTCACCAAACCCTTGAATTACTACATCATTCACAGGTCCTTCTAGGCGTTGTTCTGTTGCGGTGCTAACCTGCTCCAATTCTTCTCCTTGGCCTTCTACCTCTGTAAACAACTGATAGGCCTTATCTTGTATAGGTCAGAGTCTCTGAGTTACTTCCATAACTCTGCTTTGGATAGTGTGGACCTGTTGCTGGGTGATTCCCTGCTCTTGATATCTCTTCATTCTCTCCACAACTGTCAGGGCTTTTAGCTACGCCTGTAGTGTTTCTATGTGTTTCTTCGCTTCCTGGAGCTGCGACTCCAGTTACTGCAACTCTGGGTTCTCAGTGATTTTCTCATATGTCTGGGCATTGCGATCAGTGAATTTCTTACATTCTAAGGTGAGGGCCTTTAGCCTTTCAACTATGCTCCTGGAAGTTGCTTCTCTTTGGTTCTTTACCTCCTGTGGTGTCTCAAGTACAGTGCATAGCTCTAGGTCTGTGATGCGTTGTTGCAGTTGTTGGATCACGTCTTCAAGTTGTGCTACTTTCTTCATGACTTGATCCTCTATCTTTATTTCTACAATATTCACAGAGCGTATTTCTCTATTGACCGCTTCCTTAATTTCAAGTTGCTCAGCAAGCAATTGTTCCTTGCCTTATTGCAGTTGTGCCTTTTATTCATCAAAATTTTCTTGGAGAGCACTCTTTTCCTGTTCGGCAAATCGACATTGTTCTACAAGTACTCCCTATACTTGTATCAAATCCTGGGAGGCTTAGGATGCTTCCTCTTGTGCTCGTCTAAGGCGAGCTTCGACTGTATCAACAAGCCAGTGGAGTTGAACTGGTTCATCTCCTGGTTCCGGTGTTCCTAGTGACAGAGGCACAGTGGAGACTACGCGACTGGACTATAGTGCCTACTTCACCCCTTGGAGTTCAACCTCAATTCTATTGTACATCTCCTCTGATTGTGGGTGGGAAAACCCCCTACGAACTAGCACTAAGGGTTCTATAATGCATGCAAAAATAATTGTCTAAAGTCTCCTACTTTCTACTATTATCCTGGCATAGACCCCACATTCATGCATAAAACACAAGGATAAAAGGATCTGGTAACTATACCTTGAACTCCACGTTTGGTTTCAATCCTTTTGCATTTGGTTGCTCCTCGACTGCAAGTCACCTCCCAAAGCCAACATGCATTCACAAATAGACAAACAAAGAACTACGAATATGCATCTTATATATGAATTAGTGGGTTATATGTTCTAATAAAATATAAATCAAAACTGAATATTGAACACCTCGTATGGCGGGACGGGAAAAGTAATTATTTTTATTAACCTCACAAAAGTCACTTACAATGGTGAGATCGGCTACTTCTCCTCAAATCTGGTCTTAGGCTCCTCTTCAATTGTGCACAAACTGCTTCCACATATGCTTCTCCTCTTCAATTCTCACAAAATAGTTGCAAAAGATTGGAGCAAGGGGAATACAAAAAAGGGCAGAGTTTCTTTGCCTTTATTTTTTGTACTTTGAAATGTGACCCCTACCTCTTCTTTTATAGGCTAAAAGAGGGTAGTTATCCAGTTGAGTGACCAGATATGGGTGGCCAAACGGTTTAGGAAATTACCCAAAAATTTGTATTTCATCTACAACTTTCTATTTTTTGTGCTTTTGTCAGTATATGCGGGTTGTAATGGGTCAGCTAGAGTATACACGCGGGCAACAGTGGTGCAGGGAATGTACATCTTCAAAAGGATGGTTTTTAGAAGAGTTATTCAATGGTGGTTTGGAAAAAGTGGAAAGTGAGATGGCATGATGCTAGGTATGTGTGTCTGGTGCAAATTAGGGTTATAACATATGCCCCCTAATGTGTGAGGTCAGAAGAGCATCTGATGGCTGAAATACATTACCAATATTTACCAACATACGAAGAGAGTGAGCCCAGGGACCAGAGTTTGGGAGGTGCCATCTGCAAAATAAAAATTGTCTCACTGAAGCGAGCATACCCATGATCTGAATGAAACAAAATCATCGCTGCCAATCAAATACACTACAGATCCATGTCATATAACTATATAAAGTGTAGCTGCGAGAAATACACAGCAGATCTACATCTCGAAATCAAAAATATATACATGTATAGTATCCATATTCACGAAGCTGATGATTCCTCATGGCTAGATATGAGGCCTTCAGAGCTTGAGAAACAACTTCAAAATATTCATAAATCGGGTAGGAGTGTAATATGAGTGTATGACTTTACTACCCAAAGGTCTTCGACGGCTCGTCGGGAACAGACTAGAGGATCTTGATGACCAGGCTGAGGGCTTCATTGATATCGAACAAAGACTTGATTGGGATTTTTTGGATGGTCGGGCATGAGGTCAAGAGGCAAGTTGTAGAAGGGCCAACTCAAGCTTGGTAAAAACTTCCCTTGGACAATAGCATGACAATTGATGAGACTTAAGCAACATGGTATTGACATAAGTTCACGATGCAGGATGCAATGCAAACTCTCCATATGTTTGGAAGAATAACCAAATGGAAGAGGACATAGCTCTATGTAGAGAGAAAATCTTCCTAAGGTCATATTAAATCCCAGAAAATCTTCCTAAGGTCATATTAAATCCCATAAAATCTTCCTAAGGTCATATTAAATCCAAGGGAGAGTCATGTGCTGACAAAAAGAAAATACTTTTCCCTTCCTCTTTTTGGGGTATATTTGATTTTTTTTTGTCTTTTTCAATAATTTCTGGGAAGTTTGAAAAAGAATAAAATACTGCTACGTTACAAAGGGGGAACAAGTGTTTCAAACATACTAGTTCCAAGCGCAAGGAACACACTGATGCTCAAAGCAAGGAGACATATAAAAGAAAAGGGCACTCGAGAAAATCCCTCCATGGGTCAAGGTGTCAAGACACAGAGGCAAACTGCTACAAGGCTTGCATATAAGGCATTCTTCACATGGTTCAGTTGAGGGAAACATGGACCTGGCATTAGGCCAAAGATGCAAGAATGAAAATGTGATTAACAAGACACAATGATAATGTTCTTCGATGTAATTTTAACGAGCCCAGAGAAGGTAAGCTCGACGGTTTTTCATTTTTAGAGAGTCTAAAAAAAGCAAAAGGAGACTCCAGTGAGGTACCTTTTTCAAAGGTAGTCTATTCGGTTCGAAAAAGGGGTAAACTAGCATCGAAAAGACGTCTATTCAAAACCATTTTAACGAGTGTGACAAAGACAAGATCACTCGGAAATTTTTTCATATTTAAGGAGTCTGAAAAAATTAACTATGGACTCCGTAAGGGGTGTTCGTCTTGACCAATTTAACGAGTGTGAAGAAATAAGGTCACTCGACAATCTTTTCAATTTTAGGGAGTCTGAAAAGAGATTAACTATGGACTCTGTGGGGGTTCCTTTTTCGTAAATTTAGTCCCTCAGGCCCAAAAAATGGTTAAATCTATACCTGAGAATACTCTTGTAGAGAATCGAGGCTCCTAGAGTATACCTTTTTTTGTACAAATGACCATCTGGACTGAAAAAGGGGTAAACTACCACCAGACAGACGTGCCTTCGAATTTTAGTTTGGCGAGTGTGAAGGGAACAAGGTCGCTCAACAATATTTTCATGTTTAGAGGGTTTTAAAAGGGCTTCAAAGAATATCCGAGGGGGCTATGACTCATGTATGAAACTGGTTCAGGTAGAGCCCACTACTAGGCTCAGACCAAGAGTCTCTTCGATAGTCAACTTGGAAAGTATCCCAAAAGGGAAGATAACACAAACCATGTTGTAAGTCCTCCCACGGTATAGAAACCGTAGTCATGGCTTCAAGGATAGCCTCATCTGAAGGTAATTCAAAATCCGAGAAATCACGCAAACGAGGGTCGACAATCCCAAAGGGTGAAGTAAAATGAATATATTCCATATGACGATGGAGGCTCCAGCCAGGACTAGTAGAGTCTATCAACGAAGAATCACAAGCATAAGGGCTTGAGGATCTACAATCAATGTGATCAGACTCGGAAGGAGACTCGAGATCACTTGGGCCAAGAGGGGGAACCAAGGGCTCCTGTGCCCCCATTGGATAAACCAAAGGATCAATTGTTGAGACCAAGTCTCGAGAAGGCAAACATGATTACACAGGTTCCTTCTCAGAAGCAATTGAACACTGAGGATAATATGCCACATAATTAACCCATGGAGGGGTAGATTCTACACGAACACTAGGGACATGTAGAGGGGTAGTCTAAAATAACACCGAATTAGGATATTGATTATCAGAGGCCAGTTGGTCAATAGTGACAATGCTTCCATTATGATGGAAATGCATCATCCGGAAGAGCGTAGACACCACAGCGTTCATAGCATATACATAATCACGGCTGAGAATCATATTGAAATCTAACGGGCCTTGCACCACTATAACATCGACAAGGACAGTCTTCCCACCTAAATAAATAGGCAACTGAGGAACAATCCCCAAATATTCACTAGGACGCCTGTTAAAAGCCAACAACTTATGTGAATCAGACACAAGCTTGGGAGATCCCAAGACTTTCCAAACCAAGGAGAACAAAATACTTGCAGAGGCTCCTTCATCCACAATACATCGATAAATGTTTGTTGAATTAACTTCAACCCTTATTTGAAAAGGTGCATAAGAAGGAAGACGAAGCTCAACAAGGTCATTCCAATCAAAGGAAACCATCCTAGGGATTGGAGGGGGTGTACTCAGAATGAACGAAATGCCCCCTTGTTCAGAAAGTACTGAACTGGAAATGCTAAAAACATAGTCAGTAGACACCTCACTCCCCAAGAGAAGAGTGGGATCGGCGGAAGACTGTATCAGTGTGACCACTTTGGTAGACTCTACACTCTCCAAGAGAAGAGTGGGATCAGCCAAATACTGCATCAGCATGACCACTTTCTCAACCAATGGTTGAATAGGTTGCAATACTACATGGTCTAAAGGAACCTCACCCCCAAAAAGAGGAGTGGGATCAGCTGATGACTGCATCAGCATGCAGACCACTTTCTCATCCAATGGCTGAATAGACTGTGAGGAAACCTCAAAAGACTCAGAATCAAAAGATCTTGCGGATAGGGACCACAATATTTGTACCTCTGGAATGACAGGGCATAGATGAGTAAGGTGATCTCCCTTGCAAATCTTACAAGGGAACTTAGGTTTACGTCCTATCCATCTAGGTTTCTCAATAGAATCAACACCCCCAACATGCCTAGCAGTAGTTGGTTGCACATCTTCAACGTGACTTACATAGGTTGGTGATGGGTCAATAACGTGACTCGTAGAGGCTACATACCTATTTCTAGTATGACTATCAGTGACTAGACTTTTTCCCCCAGCATGACTGGAATTGGCTGGTGATTTCTTCTTCCTATTCTTCCTCTTTCTACTTCATTTAGACTTTTGGTTACTAGAAACTATAGTTTCACCAAAGGTGGGAGAAGGAGGAGGAGAAGACTTTGTTGGTGAAGGAACATAAACATGGTGCCCATCACACAAGGTTCTTAACTGAGGAGTGTCAAGAGCATTCGAGACATTTGGAATGGTACCCAACCAAACTGGTAGTCCCACATTCAACCCAAGAATGTACAAAGTGGCCATCAAAGGGACACCAACGTTTCTGAGAAAATGAAAAGCACAAGAATCCTCTTGTGAAGCGGTTCCTTGGTTGGTATCATCCGGAACTTTAGACATGAATATCTTATGCATAGGTTCTCCCCTTGCGGGATCG
>ML794751.1:150805-201148 GCA_009831015.1 Picea engelmannii | reverse complement strand
GAAGGGAAGGCTCTTGGACCCTCACAAGCTTGCTCTCCTTACAACAAGAAAAAATGAAAATGGTGGTGAAAGAACTCCTTGCAAATCCACTCAATGGAGAGGTGGATTGCTCAATGAAATGGTGCCAATGTGCTCTTGTCAAGGATGGATTCCATAAAACAATATAGGCAACATAACATTACATGAAATTCCTTGAGAAAATGAGGTGCATTCATGGCTTTTTATAGCATTGCTTTGGGATTTTGTGTAATTTCCTCGTAGTGTGAAAAGAGGCCATTTAGGGCATTATTAGGTCTTTGACCAACCTACCATGCGGATTCAGCTCAGATTTGAGGGTCAAATCGGCTTGGGAGCTGATCCATAAGTGGTTGGGAGGCCGACCACTTCAATAAATGCATCGTTTAGCAGGTGCACAACTTTTTGCGCTAACAGTCGTGCATCGTGCGCATATGCACGCATGGTACGTTTATGTTCCGCACATGTGCGCATGCGCCCAACTTCTGTAAAGCGCTCTTCAATTTTTCACTACTTTGTATAGTTTTTTTTTTACCTTTTTGAATGTTGTAAGATTAATTCAGGGCCATGAATGACTTCGTTGTTGTTTGACGATGTTGAGTTCTTGTCGCCACGTGCGGACGAAATTTCAGTGATAACACCTATAAAGAGGCGGCTCCATATTTCTAACTGGAAGACCAAAAAGTCCTCATGACTGGCAGAGTGGGTGGTCTACCACCCTAGGTTAGATACCCAAAGAAATGACTGGTTAACTCACTATGGAAAACTAAGGAGCACACACTAAAAGTTCCTAAAGGAAAATCAAGCAAATGACTAACTAGTTGGAAGAACAGTTACGCCAGCCAACACTAGAGAAACTTACCAATGGAAGTGCAACTCGAACATGGAAGCACCCTCCGAGTATACTCTTCAAAGCGTGGCCCAACATCTTCCCTAGGTACCATAGTATACCCCCGCAGTCACATGTGTAAGTCCCTAAAGTAAAGGCAACTAGGTTTCCAGCTTGTGAACAACTACCAAGCGGGTACAGTCAACAGTCGGGTGGACCGCAATGAGTAGGGTATCAAGCCCTAAACCTATCAAAGGTATCAAAATAAAGTGTTCTGGAAGATGACTGAGGACCTTGAACGGATTCAAGACCCATGAAGCTCCATGGCAAATGCGATCAACGGAATCCAAAGAAAATCCCTCTATATGTGTTCCTCTGCTACGATTGGTCCGTCTTTGGAGGGGTTATCTTCGCTACCTTTCCGCACACGACCTTGTGTTTATCCCCTATGTTAGAGGGGGGTCCTGAATAGTTTCCACGTTACTGGACTTTTTCACTCCCTAGCACAGACTCCTGTGTTTGTTTTATAGCCTTGAAGAGTTTCCTCTCCAACCTAAATCAAGGCTCTAGCCTAGATTATTTGATGGACCCTACAAACATAAAGTATAATTACTTTTAATTAAGCGTTATTTTTAAGGCTTGATTTACTCAAAATGTGTGGTAGTGCAACTGATGTTGTTAAGACTCTTGCGAAAAAAGAAACTTATAAGAACACTAGCAAAGAAATATTATCTTTCTTATTTTTCTTTTGAAAAGCTTTTAAGATGAGAAGAAAACACAACACTATGCTAATTTCTTTTTCTTTTCCAAATAATAATGCAAAGAAAATGCCAAGAAAGAAAGAGATCTAACAAACTAAGTTTATTTTTTATATTTTCTTCCAATAAAAGAAAAAATAACAAAAGATTCTAAAAATTTCAAGCTAAAAATAGGTTAAAAAATCTAGGAAACACAAGAAATCTTTTGATGAAAAGAAAGCTATGTTGAGGTCAGACCTAGGCTACAGATTGTTATAACAAAGACCAGGGCTAGATCAAGAAAACCCCTGAGAAGTGTGACTTCTGACAGGGAAGAGGATGATTGCCTCTTCTTTTCTCAACACAGGCACACTACTAACACTTCAACAACCTGTGTATGTATGTGGGATTTCCAAAGGCAGGGCGCGTATGCACGGGTGCAGGCCCACTACAGGTCGCGTACACCTCTACAACTTCTCAAAAAAGTGAAAAACAACAGTCAGGCATAGGAAGGGAGTACTAGTATGGAAGACCAAAATCCCTTAAAGACACAGAAGAGAAAGATATGTTGAGGTCAAACCTAGGCTACAGACTGCTAAAATAGAGATCAGGGCTAGATCAAGAAAACCCCTGAGACGAGGAAGAGGATGATTGCCTCTCTCTTTTTTTTTAAATATTTTCTAAACTCAGGCACGCTACTGACACTTCAACAACCATCGTATGTACGCGGGCTGTCCAAAAGTAGGGCACATATGTACACCTGCAGGCTCACTGCAGACCGCGTACACCTCTGTAACTTCTCAAGAATGAAAACTAACAATCCAGTAAATCGAGCAGGGAGTACGGGTATTGAAAACCAAAATCCCTTAAAGACATGGAAACTTACTTTGATAAAGAAAAAGTAAGGAGAATTTTGATAAAGCAAAGCTAATCTGAGGTTATACTTAGGCTGCAGACTGCAACAACAGAGGCCAAAACTAGATCAAGAAAACCCTTGAGACAGGGAAGAGGATGACTGCCTCACCTTTTTTTTTTTTTAAGTTTTTCTGAACTCAAGTACGCTACTGACACATCAGCAGCCAGCGTATGTACGTGAGTTGTCTAAAGGTAGATCACGTATATATGTGTGCAAGACTTGTACAGGCCATGTATACCTCGGTAACTTCCCGAAAAATAAAACAACAGTCAAGCAATCAAAGCAGGGAGTACTGGTATGGAAGAACATAATCCCTACAAACTCAGACTCTTGCAGAAACTCATAAAAAGGTAATCAAACCAATTTAAAACACCCAAAAAGTATCCCAAAAAAACCCTAGAGATCAATCCCTAGTATGGTCGCCAATTCTGATGTGGATGGGAAAACCCCCTTACTGACTAGCACTAAGGGTTTTGTAATGCATTCAAAAATAACCATCTAAAGTCTCCTACTTTTTACTATTATCCTGGCATAGACCCCACATTCATGCATAAAACACAAGGATAAAAGGATCTGGTAACTCTACCTTGAACTCCTTGTTTGGTGTCGATCCTTTTGCATTCGGTTGCTCCTTGACTGCAAGTCTCCTCCCAACGCCAACTTGCATTCACAAATAGACAAACAAAGAACTACGAACATGCATATTATATATGAATTAGTGGGTTAGATGTTCTAATAAAATATAAATTAAAACTTAATATTGAACACCTCGTATGGCGGGACAGAAAAAGTAATTAGTTTTATTAATCTCACAAAAGTCACTTATAATGGTGATATCAGCTACTGCTCCTCGAATCTAATCCTGGGCTCCTCTTTAACTGTGCACCAATTTCTTCCACATATGCTTCTCCTCTTTAGTTCTCACAAAATGGTTGCAAAAGATTGGGGCAAGGGGAATACAAAAAAGGGTAGAGTTTCTTTGCCTTTATTTTTTCTCCTTTAAAATGGGACCCGTACCTCTTCTTTTATAGGCTAAAAGAGGGTAGTTATCCAGTTGAGTGACCAACTATGGGTGAAAAAATAGTTTAGGCAATTACCCAGAAATCTGTATTCCATCTAAAACTTTCTATTTTTTGTGCTTTTGTCAGTATACGTGGGTTGTAATGGGTCAGCTAGCGTATACACGCAGACAGCAATGGTGCAAGGCATGTACATCTTTAAAAGGATGGTTTTTAGAAGAGTTATTCAATGGTGTCTTGGAAAAAGTGGCAAGTGAGATGGCCTGATGCCAGGTATCCATGTCTGGTGCAAATTAGGGTTATAACACCTCTTGTTTAGCTTCTTGCTTCTTTGCTATCTCCAACGAAGCATCATTCAGGGATGCTATGATGGAATTGAAATCATCAGAGGTGAGGATGGTCAGCATCTTAGTTATAGGGGCTTTTGATCTCTTATGGGAGGAAGGCTTTGGGGGAGAAACATTCATTTTCTTTGATGGGTCCTCCTCGTCTCTAGGCGGTGTTACTTCGCCTTTATTTTTTTCAGTTTCTGCACCATCTATCTCTTCTCCATCACCCCCTTGCTCTGCTAATATAGACGCAGTCTTCACTGAGGCACTGCTTAAATCTTGTACTTCTTCGGTCTTCTTTGTTTTGCTAGGCCCGAGTGTATCTTGCACAGTTTTTGGGCTGTCTATGTCAGATATCTCCACAGGGTCTGCCGAAATGAGGAGGTCAGCGTACCATTCCTTAGTAATATCCTCTAAGTCCTCCTCTATCAGCTTGTAATAGGACTGAATTTGTTTCTTGTGCTCGTCATCTCGCGTTGTTATATAAATGAAATGTCGATCAGCGTTGAACTTCATCAGAGGCCTAAATCGGTGTAAAGTGTTCGGCGTCATGTGAGGCTCAGACTATATGGCTATCTTCAACTGATTGTAGTAAGTATGGAACACATCATTTGACTACCATTTATTATTCATTTCACTTGAGTACCACAATGTACTGAACTTCGCGGCCAATGGTTCAAATGGCTCGTTGTCCAGGAAGGTCTCACCTTCCAGCATCTCCTAGGAAATGAAAGCAATCAGGATCAATAGCCAGCTGAAATGAAATTTGTACCCTTGATCTTGGGATTCTCTACAGTCGATTTCTAATTGTTTCACCAGGTACTTTTCCCAATTCATTTGTAGGCCCTCTGCTCAATTCCCTGGGAGGTCGACTACAAAACCAGTCACTTGGGTGGGTTGGTTCTTGCGTACTAACTTCCCTGCAATCATCTAACAGGCGAGTCACACTGTTCCATTATGAATAAAGGCTACCTTGTAGCCTTGCATGCCCTTCTCAACATCGCCATAAGTGTCCTTGATCCTTTGTGCAAGAGAACGATCCATGGATTTTCTAGGATAGAAATCCTGTGGGTCGGGTCCTTGCATACTCAAACCCATGATCTGATTGATCAAGGTCAGATCAGTTGTGATATAGTGGTTTAGCCACAAATATCCTCCATGGTAATAAGACAGTAGAAGCTTGACACATGCATTCACCTCTTGGTGTCTTCTGAAGTGGGGAATTTTCATGACATTGAGTAGGGTGGACTGTGTGAGGTTATGGGTCCATGCTTGGGGAATTACCTTTGATTTTTTCCCTTTTGTTCTAGTCAGATACTTATGTGGGGATAACATGTTGTAGACTTTGCGATTTCTGAGGTTGAAGTCGTTAAAATTCAATGATGTGATCTTATCTTGGTCTGCTCGCACTGTGTGTATCCCCTTTGGGAGGTACACAGTGACCAAGGCATACTCGAAATCTCTAGGTACGCTCTCGTGGTTTACAGCACCACTCAAAGGTGGTATATAGGTGGGTAATATGGTCGGAATCAATTTAGAATTCACTAAGTCATCCCTATAGTTAAGTCACCTCTCATCGAACGGTCGGGATGGTTCTGTTATGCAAGAAGTCGATGGTGATGCTTGAATTGTTCTCATAGATGAAGCCTGTACACCTACAGATAATCCTCTCTCCGACATGACTCTTTCAGTCATCAGGTCGAGGAGTACTTCGGTCACTGATTCTTCGACTGCGGTGAGCCCTTCAGACATACGTGCTCGGGATGGAAATTCTCTATCCAGAGGGTAACTTAGACACTGCAAGAGTATAGACGGACAGAGTACGATGATTGTGAAAACAACTTAGTCTGCAGGCTCAAATTCTCAGTTGGAAAAAGTGTTCTCATTGTTTGGTCCGACGGGGTAAATAGGTAACTCGACAACGAGTCACTTGCAATGGTTATGAGGCCTTCATTAACTCTGTTTGATCTGTTATGGCACAGTCCAACAGTCTGGTGGCGAACCATAAATGTATTTCCACCCGTTCGGATCATCGATCGAACAATTATAATTTCCCCAATGGCTATATTGCTTCGACATGGCGAAGTGCCCTGTGTCGTTGTTCTGATATCCCGGCGAAGCTCCAATTTTGGAAATTTTCCTTCTGTGAGGTTCCCTCCAATAGAGCACTAAGCACCTTCATATAGGTCAGATCTAACATTCTTACACATTATTAGCACAAAGCATAAGCATATTTATCTATCTCTATCAAATCACTTAGCTAAAGAATGCATAAACATATCACAACAAAGCACAAAGAAAGACAGCACATTATTTACGTGGTTCACCCCCACCCTGGGGCTACGTCCACCAAATATTCTTCTTTATTGTCTTCGGTCAATCGGTTACAAGCACAGAGCCTCAAAACCCTACTTCACCTAGAACAGGATATCGACACACCTCGCTAGATCCTCCTTCCTTGCATTGCAGCACAAAGCCTTCACAGTATCTTACAATGACTTGCACTTAGCTCTGCAAGTCTCATATAGTATGCATGAAGCCTTACAAATCTTGATCACACAGATCCCACTCTTAGCACTTAGCCAACTTGCACAACACTTGCGCACTATTCCACTACTTCTTACATTGCCTAGCCTTCTATTTATACATACAAAATAGGCCTAAACATGGGTAAACCCATGTGCCGACATCCCATTCCTGTTACATATTCCCAAATCCCAAAAAGGGGTTGAGATCTCGTGATCTCCGCTTCGTCTTGTGCTTCTCCTTCGACAGGTTGTCGAAGTCCCAAAATAGGTCAAACTTAACTAGATCCCTCAAAACTTGGCAAGGGCCAATAGTGTGCTCTGTTGTTGCTCTTGTAATCCCTGTTGGGGTACTCTTCTTCTGTGAGGGGCCCTCTTTTGATTGTTGCTTATCTTTTTTTGGTTCCATTGGAACCTTCCATTCCTTATGCCAGTCTTTCATTGCCCATTGCACTTCCTCTGTTGTGAAACAATATCTCATCTGTAGCCACTCCTTCTCTAGATCCCTTTTTTCTTATATCCACATATTATGCCTTGATGCTTTGAAGTTGGCTATATTATTGTATTCATCCACCACCTCTGGTAGGATCCTCCAAGTTTCGTCCACCTTTTCCTGTATTTCTTCAAGATATGTCACAAATATACTAGAGTTTGTCTTTATTTCCTTTGTGACATTTTTGTGCCAAAATGTTACATACTATGTTGCAAAGCAATTTCTGATTCTCTAACAAAATACGTTGTATTTGGGGTGTCTCCATCCATATAATGCAATAAGTATGAGTAACCACAAATAGTGGAAATATGTGCCTAAGTCCTGGGCATCCTGACAATCACCCAAAAATAAATTTAACAGATATGGACTCTAGCTAAGTACAGTCCCCTTTGCACATTGTGAAACTACTACTATCACCCCTGTTGGCTCCTCTTCTTTGTGACACTTCCTTAGAAATTTACATTCCATAAGCTTTGTTTCTAACCTCATTGTTGGTTCATTGATTTTATTTATGATGATCACCTTGGATCCTCTCTTTGTTCCATAGGTTTGCTTCATTTCTTCTGTCAAGGCTTTCTCCTTGGTCTTGTCATCTAGATACTGCGCAGGTTTCTCACCATTTGTGGGTAGACCTGTTATTTTGGGAATTCACTCGACGTCAATTTAGATTGGCCTATCCAACTGCAGAATTCCTCTGTGCATTACTGCTAGTAATTGTTTGACGCATTTATTTACGTCCTTACCCATTCCAAAATTCGGGATCTCTAGAAGGTTCATTATTCATGTGTTATATAAACATGTTATCCGTTGCTTGGGTTCTAATAATGGTACTCCTGTCGAACTAACCCATTTTCTCTCCATGTATACTTGTGTCTCAAATTCCATAAATTTTTCTCTTTAATTTACATCGCGGTTCACATAGCGAAGTTTATCTACGCATCCTAGCAAATATGGTAAAACCTTCACTCTTTTTGGTATGCGTGGTAATAGGTGGGTTACCTTTGATTTCTTGCATGGTGACCTTTGGATCATTTGTTTCCCTTTCCCCTTTTTTGGCGCCCTTGAAGGCCCTACCTCCTAGAACATTTTCTCTTCTTCTTCCTCTTTTTCTCCAGACTCCTATTATTGGATCATGTGGTCATTGATGCCAATGGTTTGATTATTTGGGAGATTGTTGGATCATGTGTCATTGATGCAAATGGTTTGATTGATTGATGTCAAGTAATTGGTTGATTCGTGATTGATGAAAAATGTATATGCATTGTCCTTGATGAGAATGATAGATTTCAAATTGGAAACCAATTGATAAACATGGATCATTGATATGATGCATAGATGAAGATGGATCAATGAGTTTTCATTGATACATGATGATGCATAGTTTGTTTGATGAAAAGATGACTCATTATTGTCTTATCATGGTTGATAATGTGCACAAATGGATGAAATCCAAAGTGGTCCCATTATGGTGAAATCCCTCACAGGAAGACACTTTGTGGATTGATTTATCCTAGAAGAATGGTTGGATAACCCATGCTTGTATGTGGAATAATGAGATGAATATCAAGGAAATTGTTGGTGAAACTATCCTAGATGGATATTGCTTGTCATGCCATTTCCAGTGGTATGTGGAATGTCACATAACTCCTCACGGTTTGAGAGTTATGTCCTTATGAAGTTGGAGGACCCTCATATGAAGGCTTGAAGCCCCCAAGGTCAAAGAAGTCAAAGTGACCTAAAAGAAGAAATCATTATTTAAATAATAAAGTAAAGTGAAAAAATCAAGAAATGATAAAGTAAGGTGACAAAATCAAGAAGGAATATTTAAATGATAAAGTATTGGAGAACTTTCTATTTATGGAAAGTGGTTAACCCTAAAATAAGGAAAATAGGTTAAGTAACCTAGAAATGGGCTAAGTGACCTAAAAATGGGTTAAGTGACCTAGAGGATGAAAGTATAAATAAGATAGCTATGGTATCTTGTAGATCATCCTTTTTGTGGATCAATGGAGAGATTCTTGTGAATATCTTTTGGAGTATTGATGGAGAGCTTCTTGTGAGAGAATCTTATTGGTGTGGATCTCTTGAGCATGATTGAAGATCTACTCTGAGGAAGAGAGTGAGAGGAGGATCTCATGGATGCATCAAAGTTTCAGAAATGTCGGAGATCTTGACAGCAAAATTCTCGGATTCACAGAAAAACCTATTTTCTTATGTATACGCGGGTTGTCTGTGTATAGGGTGCGTATACATTGAGGTATACATGGGATGGATATGTATAGGGTGACTATGTACGTAGGATGTATGAGGAAAGGGAGAATATAGTGGATAGAATGGTGAAGACTTGTGTTTGAGTTGGTTCCAAGCTCTTGGATGATGAGGCAAGTTCCAAATCTGCATTCTATGCCCTCGGATCTATCACTGAGACACTAGTATGGTTACATTATTGTCTTGATGGATACTGTTGTTTGATGTATTGTGAATGCTTAGGGAATTCTTGGTATGGATTCTATGATATGGTTCAGTTTGGATTATTTGGTTGATGGAGTGATCAATACTCTTGTGATTCAGTGGTGACATGATTGCTATGGTATACTAGTTGTTTATACATGATTGAGATAGCATTCATATTGATTTGTTGTGGAGCATGAGCAAGCTATTGGAGAGCTTGTATGTGTTGTGACTGGATGGTGGTCAGATTGGACAGTCAGAGACAAAAGAGAATGATATATTGATTGCAGAGAATCTGAGTTGATCTTGAAGGACAAACCCTAACAGGTCAGAACGTATATGAAGGTTATTGTATACACTGACTGTGTGCATACGTGGCCTGTAGTGAGCCAGGGCACATGCACATGCTGGCTGCACTACTGACAGGTCACGTACTTGTTGACAGATTGATATCTATTGAGGATTGTTGCCTCATCTCAATTGGTGCTGAGGGTGTAAGTTGAGTCTTTCATTATAGAGTTGGTGCTCTTGTAGAGTTGTACTCTATTCAGTTATTGTTGATAAACCCCCGGATTGTTGTCCATAATAAAAATAAAAATTGTGCATGCATATTGTGTTCTTTGTGTTCCTTGTGGTGATGACTTATTGATGATATGTGTTGCTGATATATGTTCACATCTAACTAGTTATAAATGAAAACAATGGGTAATGAATAAATGTTGAATGTTAACTAAGGAGGTTTTTTTTTGTAAAGAGGGAAGCTTTTGGAAAAAGAGCCCCACACTCATTCACCCCCCCCTCTAAGTGTAGTAGGTGTGTCCAACACCTATTTCTCTATTATCTCTTCAACTTGTATTTTCTCCTGTTGCGTTGAATTTGTGCCAGATTGACCCCTCGACTCATCGGACTTAGTTCTTTCCTCATTTTCTTCATATGTTGGCTGGATTGTTTCCACGTTGGGTTGTTGCATATTATTTTTATCTTCTACCATGTTCTGTGGGTCAATTTCCATTTGTCTTGTCATAGGGGTTGGCTCCTGCTTATCCACCACTATAGGGCTTGCTGGTTTTATGACTGGGGAAGGAATAGCATTCACATCCACCACTCCCTCTGGTTGTGTAGGGTTTTTCACTTCCATTGTTGGCTCCTACGAAAACCTTGTGGTGCTGTGTTTTTTCCTCGTTGTCCTTCTAGGAGCTCTGAGCTTTGGTGGTGCCATCTTACTTGAATCTGTGTGGGTTTTCTTAGAAATCTAACTGACTTACTTCTAAATCACCTATTCGTTCTTAGGTTTTCACTCCTTAGCTCTATGTTTTCTTGAAGTCACAATATGGCTTGTTGAACCCAATTCTTTCTTTTATAGTGCCATCATAAATTCTTCAAAGCTTGTCGGGCACACTTCTCTGACTGTCATAACCATTCTTTTCACGCCTCATTTTTTCGATGGTCGATTTCTCTTTTCCTGATTATTTCATTTTTCTGGTGAGTAGTAATTTTGTGCTGCCATATTTCTCTAGTGCACTGGACTTTCCTTCTATCATATGTGTCTTGCGCGCAGTATCTTCACTTCTTGGCATCCTATTTTTTTGTTTGTTGTGCACTATCTTTTCTATCATATGTTGTTCTATATTTTTTTGTGCTTGGTATCCTTCAATTATTTGTCTATCACTTATTCCTCTAACCACTTATTTTTTGTTTTTTCTCATTTTTCTAGGTTTTTCTTCTTGTTTCTTCCTACTATATACATTATGTACAATTATGCTTTATGCGTTATAATTACTGAGGGTTGGTGGGTCGATTGTCCCTATACAGTTGTAGTCGACTACCATTCACCAGTTCTTGAATTTCCTTTCCTACTAAACCTTGCATCTATACAGCATCTCCATTTGTGACAGAATTTATTGCATATGGCCCTAGCCAATGCATTCTAAGCTTCCCTGGGTGTTGTAAGTATTTATTTTCATCAAGGAGAACCATATCTCCTTCCTTGAAGTTCTTCTTCTCAATATGTCTTTCATGCTAAGCCTTATATTTTTCTTTTTGTACCTCCTGATGGAAACCAGCTATGATTTTGTCTTCTTCTAATTCCATTTGTTGTGCTAATATTTCTTGTGATGCGCCTCTTTCTATCATGTTTGTAATTGCTACAATGTGCAGACTTGGTATCAACTAATCCAAAGGAACTATTGCTTCCTATCCATACACCAACTTGAAGAGTGTTTATCATGTTAGCTTCTTGCATGTAGTTATATAAGGCCATAATATTGTTGGTATTTTCAAATCCTAGTCATCTATGTTCACATTACAAATCTTTGTCAAGGAATTCTCCAAAATCTTGTTAAATGATTCTATTATCTAGTTCGCCTGAGGATTATATGGAGCGCTCTTCTAATGATGTATCTCAATTTTTCCAAGCAATTCCTAGATTGTACTATTGATAAAGTGAGTCCCCTCATCACTCATCACAATTCTTGGGCATCCAAATATTTTCACTACATGTTCAAATAAGAAGTGTGTTGTGGTCTTTGCATTACAATCCTTCATTGTTGTTTCCTCATCCCATCTGTTTAAGTATTTTGTCGTTGTAATAATATATCTAGCCCTTGATCTTCTTGCTGGTGGATTAAATGGACCTACAAAGTCTAATGCCCACTTATCAAATAATTTCAAAGTTACTTGAGGTATCAATGGAATCTCATCCCTCCTTGATGGCTTTCCCACTCTCTGACAGACATCACAATTCTGACAGTACTCCTTTGAATCCTTGTGAATTGTTTTCCACCGTAATATCGCATGCAATACCTTCTGTGCAATGGTTTTCCCTACATAGTTTCCTCTAGCTATTCCTTCATGTGCTTCTGCTAAAATGATAGGA
The DNA here is from genome assembly GCA_009831015.1 of Picea engelmannii. Classification (NCBI taxonomy): domain Eukaryota; kingdom Viridiplantae; phylum Streptophyta; class Pinopsida; order Pinales; family Pinaceae; genus Picea; species Picea engelmannii. The sequence continues at coordinate 188,959 of ML794751.1, read as the reverse complement.
CTTTCATGCTCCATAACATATCTCCTCAAAATGTTGTCTACACCAAGTTTGTATAAATGACATGCAATCAGTTGGTATTCTACAACTCTAACTACCAAGTTCTTCTTATATGCGGTATTAAGTTCCTTTGGTGAAAATTATGTACTCAAAAACTCAATAAAGTCAGCAAAATACTCATTAGCTATCTGTACTGAAAACAATTGTGCATCTAAGAAGTTATCCTCCAAACTGCTTGGTTCCTCTCCATTGGTTATTCTTGATAGATGATTTGGCCCTGCATTCAATCTTATAGGCTTCACCAAAACTTCAAATTCAAACTCCTGGAACAAAGGTAGCCATATGCATATTCTGCCCCCCAACACTGTCTTATTGACTAAATACCTAAGAAAAGAATGATCTATAAACATCTTGAAATGTTTCCCTCACAATTAATGTATGAATTTATTCAATGCATACACCATAGCTAATCCTTCCCTTTCTGTAGTATTGTAGTTTTGTTCTGAATCTGATAACTTTCTGCTTAAAAATGCTATAAGGTGATCTATATCACCTTCTCTTGGATGTGTGAGTATTTATCTTAGTTATATTGTAGATGCATCCACATGCACATGAAATTAGTTTGACCATTCTGGATGTATGGGTTGACTCGGGTTCTACCTTAGTTCTCCAACAAAACCCTAGAAACCACCAGCTCTTCTAGTAAACCAGATGCTACACCGTGCATAGAGTGCACAACACAGTCTCACCCGAGATGGATTATGGGTGACTGCAGGACACATATGTTTTCATTCATGGAATGGATTGGGTATGTTCATTTTACTTCTTCTACTTCTACTTTAACATGCATCATATTGTACCATTCATGTAGAACTAACAGTTATTCCATTCAGTATTATCAGTACTGCGCACTACAAAATACTATTCTAGCCATTCATAATTCACTCATGATTGTAGAAACAACAAAAACATCATTCAAACACATCATGACACATGATTTTACCATGGCTCACCCCCTAGGCTACGTCCACAAACATCTTATTCTTATTTATTATTCTTCATCAAAATATGGCATTGCACGCACTACATCATATGTTTAATAATGGTGGTGAGGTTGACCAGCGTCGCACCAAGGTCAACAACTTGCGACTTGACCCTCAATTATACTTCATTATTATCCAAAACTCATACAAATCAAGCTTCCCAACTCTTAGCCAACAACTATCATTGTGACTCAAAAGTTCTCCAAAAATAGGTTATTTACACAAGAGTTCTAAGACACCCCTATGTACCTCAAACATCCTCTATGTATATTACAAAATGTCTAAAAACCCTTACATCATGACTAAAACCCCTAATTCTAAGTGGACTCAACTTGTCCACTTTCTAACTGTCTTATGCACGGTTGGTCTTCGATCCAATTGTTCCTTGCTTTGACTCTACATTGATCTTCCTTAATTCTTGGCACACTACTTCCTTTTCCCTCTATCGCGTTGCTTTTCTGTTTTTTTCTGGTGTGCGTTGCTTCATTGGTCCCTTGTGCCTCATTTACTGCATAGAACCCTAAGATTTCTTGCTCCAACAACCCATTTTATTCCAGTAAAGTCAACTCACAAGGAAGCCAACATTGTTGATATATATATATATATATGAGAGAGATTGCTAGGATGCATGGGGTACCTAAGATAATTGTGTCTGACAGATATCCCAAGTTCACATCAAATTTTTGGAGAGGGTTATTCAAAGGATTTGGGACAAATTTGAATTTTAGCACAGCCTATCATCCAAAATCAAATGGGAAAACAAAAAGGGTAAACCAAGTGATAGAATATATGCTAAGAATGTTTGTAATGGAAAAAATGATACATCCCCCCTTCCCTCTTGGGGTTCTGTGACCTCACGGTCTAGGATATTTCAATATTCTAAGTCGAATCGACTCTTCGGGATCATGATTGAACCCAAACAAATTATACATAGGTCCTTCTTCTCCCTCCTCGATCAATGATTGATATCTTCTCCAGGTCTTCGGACCTTTTCCTCCTCCACTTTCCTCTGGAGTTCTAGATATAGCGTCACATTTCCACCTTCACATCGACATCTCTCGTTGTTTTCAGCAATTTGGCCTTCAAGATTCTCAAATTTCAACAAACACAAACCTCTGAAGTGAGTCCTTCCAGAGTGTTGGATCCTGTGACACCTATCCTCCCTGATCCAATGGTTATCCAACGGAGTGAATCACCATCCTCCACGCATCCCTTCGCATATCAACAATCCACGTGCTCCCTTTGGGATCAATGGCCCTTAAACACTTCGACCTTCGGTGCTTCGGGATATTCTGAAACACTAATTTATAAAAACCCTGGAGTACAATCCTCCGAAGTTCATGATATGGTGACACATGTCCAGCCCAGATCAACAGCTCCCAGCTACTTTGGTTGTTCAGGCTTCGGTGATCTCAAACTTTCATCTTTCACGTTCCCTTGGAGTGTTTTCACCTACATTTCATGATCTTTCACCGCATCCCCTTCTAGATATGATGGTCCATATTTTATTTGGTTATTCGGGATTCAAGAGTTCCAAAATCTTATGCACTCGTTCCTCCCAGAGTGTGTTGGCACGGATTTTGATCAGACCAAGGTCTTTCTCAGGTTACCAACAAAAGGTACCATGTAGTCTAGAGTGTTGGAATTTTCATCTCCTTGGAAGAGAAGAAGTCTCACCTGAAGCGCTGCTGAGACAGATAGATAGGGAAGGGTAGGGAAAATACTAAAGAGGATCCATAGATCTTTCGAAACTCATTCTTGTACTTGCGCAAGAGACAACATCAGATCTGTAACATCTAACCACAATAATTGAACCCAATTACATTATGAACAACGATTAACCATAGAACCATTAGACAGAACTCATAAACCATAAAGGAACAATGTAATGCATAAGTAACATACAAAGACACATCATATTTTGAAAATTTGGTTCTCCTTCATATTAGCTTCCAGATCTTTCCTTCATTATATACTCAGAACTACCTAGAATTGTTCAGTGCAGACTCTAGTTTGTCTCTTGCATCAAGTTTCAACAACTAATCCCAAAACCTGGATGATTCAGATAAACATGAAAACAACCCAATACATCAACTTGACTCTAAACCAACCGACGGATTGGTTGAACAATAACAACAACAATCCATATATTAACTTCACTCTAACTCTCTTACAATTATATTCATCCCTATATATAGTTGGGTTATGTCTTTTTGTTCAGCTTGCTCGCTTTCTTTTTTTGTTGCAACTGTTTGTTGCTTAGTTGTTGTTGTGCTAGCTTCCACAACTACTTTCTATTATTCTTCCTTCCATCCTCTGATGAAGTTTGCGCAACTCATGCTTAATCAAAACTTGTGCAATTCTTTCCCAAAAACGAAGGGCCCAACAGGCTCTGACCACAATCCTTGACTCGTTCTTGAGTAAAGTACTTGGTCCTTCACATTCTCTAGGAGAAAATAATGCTTTCCCTTATCCTAGTTTTCTTCTTCTTTGGGCTCTTTTGTTTGTGCCTTTTCTTCCTTTACCTCCTCAAATGAAGGGCCCAATTCTGGTACCAATTCTAGAGCTCAGTGTTTTACTTGGTGAAATTTTTCAACTTTCTCCTGCCACTTCCGGGCGAGGAGTGATGCTTCTGCAACAAATTGTTGGGTGGCTTATTTGTTGTATTCCTTTGGCTTGGCTGAAACTAACGAGTTCCACTCAGATTCTTTTGTTTATTCAACCTAATGAATTTGTATGTAGGTTGTCTAGATTACCGGTCGGAAGTTGTGCAACTCTTTCTTGGCTACAGACTGTGCCTCGTAGAGTGAATTTAGTTTGTGGTCGACCTGCTGGATTTGATCAAACTTTTGTTGTTGCTCCATAGGGTCAATTGTGACCACAACTTCCTCGTTCAGCACCAGAATTTGTGTTCTAACCTCCTCTAAAATCTGATTTCATCAAGCGATGATGCCCATCCAGTCGCTAACTTCTATGAATATTTTAGTGCAGTCTATGGTGTGCTTATGCAATGTTGCTCGGGTGTTGTTGCCTTGCAATATTGTCTTCTGTATTTGATCCTGGAGATATTGGGGTTGTTGTTTTGCTTCTTGTTGGACTTGTTACAACTTCGCTTGTATCTTCTTCGTGCGTGTAGCGAACTGTTTCTGTGCCTCTTGTAACATCTCGATATATTGCTCTGGTTCTCTTATTTCACTGGCTTCGGGTAGGTCGGGCGTAGCCTTCCGATTCTTCGGCCAAACTTCTGCAAGTTTTGCCTGCACTTTTTCTCAGTTTGCATTGGGCTAGGAGTCTATCACGTTTTTCCTCAATTCTACATGTTTGTGCAACTAATTGTTCTTGCCTGGCGAGCTTCGCTGAGCTCTCGAAGTCTTGGAGCCGTTGCTCTAATTGGGTCGTTGAGGCTCTGATTAGCCCAAATAATTGTGATGTTGGCCACTGTACTAGGTCTGTAGCTAAAGGAGTTGCATCAGTGGTTACTCGCCACTATAGTGGGACTCTATTGTCTATTGAATGGTCTGAGAGAGTTTCTACCTCGTCCTTTGTTGGTGGTTCTAGTGCAATCCTCGATCTTAGGTCTATGGGTAAGAGAGTCAGAGCCTCGGTTCTAGTTATGCAGAGCTGTGTCAATTTTGCAGATTGTTGAGGGTTATGGAGAACTTTCACCATCTGCACTTGCATGGTGGTCATATCTGGCTCCGTTGTTGATTATGTCTCATTGTGTGCATCTGGTATCTATGTATCTTCCGGTGCTTCTACATCATGCATCGTGATTTCTAGGACATCCTCTCCATTGGGTGGTGAGGGGATTTGTGGGTTATGGTCGGGTTCCATCTCTTCTCTACTTTGGTCGGATTATTCCTTTGCTGAAGACTCAGGTTGTTTTTCCTGGGGGTTCAGATTCAGGACATCCATCATCATGGGATGCTCTGATGCTTTAGGGTCAGGATCGGGAATTTCTGAACTGGGCTTGGGGGATTCTCTGGTTGTCTGTGGGGGTTTCCATTCCTCTGTCTTTGGGTGGTCGGGTTGCATCGGCTCTGAGGTTGTGGTCTGATGTGGAATGGTTGTGAGGACGTTTGGTAATTGGAGTGGTGGGGGTTGCTCAATGATGAATGTATCCAGAATCGTTTTAGGGTCCAGGTCATCTTGAATGTCAATGATAGTGGTGGCTTTGGTCATGGCGTGGGTATGTGGAGTGATAGATACGAGGGGTTATGGGTTCAGGGGTTTGTTCGGTGAGACCCCCATTCTAAGCTTCTTCACCAGTGGTTTGGTGCCAAACACATCGCCCAATAGCTGGTTGAACTGAACACCTGACAACACGACATCGTCTGGTATCTGTCGGGGGGGCGATCTTTTCCTGCACTCCAGTTGTGTTGTTTCTTCTTCCTCCTCTGAGTTTGTTTGTGTTGGAGCATCAGGCTTCTTCGGTGTGGGGCCTAAGATCGGTCCCTCTTCTACTTCCTTGTCTTTTTTCTTGAGCAGTTAGGAAGGCAAGATGTAGTGCATTCCTAATTTACGCTGGCCTCATTTGACTCTTGGCCATGACATAACTTCTTTGTCCAAGGCCTCCTCATCCAAGTATAATGGTAGCATCTGTGTGTGGAAATGTTCCTTGTTGGCATGCCTTGGCCAGACAACTGTGTTGTGTCGATTCATGCTGAATGCAATATTCCTCTTGTTATTATTGAGGATCTCCTGCAGGATGTGCAGCCTTTGTGTTGCATCTATCATAGCATTATACCATCTAGAAAATGTTGTGTTATTGAGTGTTGTGTTCTCCGAGTCTGATCTGGACTGTCATGGCTCAAACATCTTCGCCAAGTGCCCTTTATGAGGTATTGTTGGTTGTCTGCCTACAGGTGACTTCCATTTGAGCATTGCAAATGCCACAAGTAGGTATCCATAGGTAAAGGTGCCTCCTTTCTCTTGTGCCTCCTTGCAAGCTACTAGTAGTTCCTCTAACAAGAAACTACACCAATTGAACACTGCTCCCTATGTGCAAAAATCGGTGACTGATAGCGCATCTAAAGTGCATTCTCCCTTACAATAAAACCGCATAACCTTGTTGGCTATGACGTAACAGCCAGTCTAGACTATTTCAGGCAGTATTGGTTCGATGACCATTGTCCATCCTACTCTCTTTTTGTTAAATTTCTGATACATGCTAAGCTTTCCTTTCTTCTTCCCATGCTTGTTGGGGCTCTGAAATCCCTTTGACACATCCTCTCCTTTAGAGGATAGTCCAGTAAGTTGTTGGATATCTTTTGCATGGATTGGATATCGCTTATCCAGCCATAGAATTCTATCATGTACTCTGTTGATCAAGAATTTCATGCAGCGTGCAATTTCATCGGTGGTGTCAAACACTGGTAAGTCTCTTAGGTTCATGATGGTGGAGTTGAATAGGTTGATGAACTCATTTTTTGGTACAAAGTACATATCTCTGGTTCCATTCGGAGCTAACTCCCAATAGACGTCTAGGTGCATCTGTGGGAACAAGGCTAAATCTGTGAGGTCAAGGTCGAGTAGCTTGACATGCTCTACTTTCCCTTTGAGGTCACCTATGATCTCGACCCAGGGGTTGCAGACATCATCTGGTACTACTTCTTTAGTCATGGTGCTCCGGCTTGATGTGGCTCTCGGCATTAGCATTTTTGTGACAATAAAAGGCTTAGGGCTACATTGACATCTTTGGTAGTGGTCCTAATTGGTTTGCATGGCTGAGTTCGGAAATAGATATGCTCATTTTTGGAAACAATACTTTCTCGGTTGAGTTCTGAGAGTCTTATGTCTAGCTTAATGGGTAAGTTTAAGAAATAATTGCTCCTCATCATGACCATATAGATGCAACAGGGTGTGAGTTGTCTGGCGGGATGGTTTAATCAAGGTAAATCTGATTAGGGGATCTTGGCATTTATTTATTTAAGTGGAATAGGGACGTGGCCGAACTGAGACCTTTATGTTTGTCGGGTGGGTGTCCTGGCACAAACTTCGATGGCATATTGGCATAATGCAGCTTTATGGATTAACAGGTGACAGTCAGGGTACCGGAATGGAAATAAAGGGTGTGATTGGACTGGGTCTGTGTCGCCTTTAACTCATATTGGATTGGGATTCATGGCCCCTCCGACCACAAAGGTTGTCCCCGTCATTTTTTATGACTGTCATGAAATGGATTTTCTCATGTTTCAGGTTATGTATTGTTGATTTGTCATCTCTTTATCACCGAACACTTAATCAAAACAAATGAACTATGTTTTATGGTGCAATACTGCGCACATGGACGTTATTAGCTGAATTTACAAAACTTAAGAAAAAAATGAAACTCAAATCTAACTATTGTACAAACTTCGTCGGTCTAGAGTGATTGTCCTTCTTCTCAATTTTGAGATAAGTAGGGCTTCAGGTGAGTGCCATTCACCCATCCCAGTCATAGCACACCATCCAGTTGCTCGATTTGGATTGCTCTTGATGGTCAGATCTCCGCAACTAGGAAGGGTCTCAACCAGTGCATACGCAGTTTTCCAGGATGCTTCTGGTATCGGCTGTCGAAGAGTAACACCTTGTATCCTTGTGTAAATACCTTGGTCTTAATGTGTTGGTCATGCCAAGATTTTTGTCTTTCCTTTTAAACTGACTAATGGAAGTGTTGGAAATACTAAAACAACTGAGAGGGGGGGGGTGAACCAGTTGTTTATAAGATTAAACAATATTATACCTTTTAAATATTATTAATCTTCCTTCAAGTGATCATCAACAATATATAGCATATGGATAGTAAAAGTAAAGACCATCAGTCACACATAAAGAACACACAGAGATAGTTTTTCACGAGGAAACCCATAAAGGGAGAAAACCTCTTCTTCTTCGAAATGATAGGCAGTCTTTTTCAGTTTTGTACATCATTTACAATTGAGCACCAACTCAATGTGTGGCTGCTACCTCTGTTTTACAAGCTGCAACTTGTTTGAGAGCACCAACTCTCTGGTTTCTCTAGCACCCACTAGAAGGAAGCACCAACTCCCTGAATATTCCAGTGCCAACTGGATGGAAGCACCAACTTCTTGAATGTTCCAGCACCAACTGGATGGAAGCACCAACTTCCAATTACACGGGCTCCAACCTGCATAACAGAGAACACTAGTTCTCCCTTGCACCTCCCTGCCACCCTAGTTTCTCTGGCTGCAACCAGATGGAAGCTACAACTTCCTGTGTTCAAGCTCCCACTTGAGCCTCTGAGGACAACAGTCCTCCCGAGCACCTCCCAACCTCCCTAGAATACAAATGGTTAAATAAACATTCAACTTTACAGATAAATCAGGTCTTACCAGTCTTTCTTTGTTTTGTAAGTCTGGTCTTATGCACATTGTTCTGCAGCTCTACTCTTCCTCTGTATGTTCAGTAGGTATGCTCTGCATCAACTCGTGCTCTCATTCTGCTCTTCTTCAACTCTCTGTTATTATGCTCTTCATTTCATATCATCCTTCATATATGCTCAATCTCCTCCTACGCATCCTCTTCGTCTCTATTCTTGCAGTTTCATTCTTTTTCACTTACATAACAACCAACCATCCACAGTCTGTCTCGTCTTCTTTTATACACACGCACACGACGGTTCAACTTACCTAATCCTTAGGCAAAATGACGACAATTGTCCTAGCAACTGAAACACCAACTGATTGGCCATCATGAGTCCATTTCACTAACGAATTTGTAACTGAGAAGTTAATCTGTGTGTAGGAACAGCAACCCTCTGATCAATACTTGATCCAACGGTTCAGATCATTTCTTGATCTGACGGTTTAGATCCAATCGAGATTTTACACATTGCGATTTCGGCACACTTGGCGTTCATAGTTTTTATAACTTACAAATCCTGATCCTCGATACTCCATGAAGAAAATCAACGGTCCAGATCACTTCTTATCTTAATGGCTGCGATTAAATCACGAAATCGCATATTGCAATTTCGGGGTTCCTGTTGTATTGTTTATTTGACATCCCAACACGCGATTCCCGAAACTCTGACATTGACTGGAATCAATGGTCCATATCAAAGCTTTATCTGATGGTCCAGATTATATCGTGATATCGAATATTGCGATATCGGAGTTCTCGTTGCTCTATTTTCACCTCTCCATTTTGCGATCTGCAAAACTCCGACGCGGACTGAAATCAACTGTCCAGATCAAAGCTTGATCTGACGGCCCAGATTGCATCGTGATATCACATATCGTGATATCGGAGTTCTCGTTGCTCTATTTTCACCTCTCCATCTTGCAATCCCCGAAATTTCGACGCGGACTAGGATCAACGGTCCAGATCAAAGCTTGATCTGACGGCCCAGATTACATCGCGATATCGCATATCGCAATATCGGAGTTCTCGTTGCTCTGTTTTCACCTCTCCATTTTGCGATCTGCGAAACTCCGATAAGGAGTTGAATCAAAGGCCCAGATCTGGTCTCTACTCAATGGCTGCGATCAAGTTGCGATTTCGCATATCGCGAAATCGGGATTCCTGAGGTTTATTTCCTTTGAATTGTTCAACACTCGATCCGCGAAATTCTGACACGGGCTATAATCTACGATCCAGATTCATTTTTTATGATCCAATGGCTACGATTGAATCGTGATCTTGTTGCAACCTGTCTAATCCAAACTTTCCATCAATGACAACAACCATTCGATGTCTGTTTAATATTATCCAACCATCTCGTTGTTTGTACAGTCTCGTTGTGTGTTCAATCTCACTGTCTGTTCAATATTTGCCAACAAGAAGTCTACTAGAAATCCGGTTTCTTCGAGTTCTTGTAGCTCCGCAAGTCTCTGCACCACTGATTCTCTGTCTGTCATGTGTGTGGCTTGTGCAATATACACACTTGGGGTGATGAACTATGCGGGCACCACTGCCTCTTTCCCATAAACAATATGGAATAGTGTGTATCTATGGAGTTTCTTCATGGTTGTCTTGTAGGCCCATAGTATTTTTGGAACTCTATCGTCCCAGTCCTCTTCGTTTACGCAACAGACCTTTGTTATTCCCTTTTCTATAATTTTGTTGAAGGATTCGAATGTTCCGTTGGCCTGTGGATGGTATGGAATGCTCTTGTGATGTTGAAACATAAATTATGTTGTAAGTGTTGCTATAGTGTTTCTAATGAAATGAGTTCCTTGATCGCTAGTTAGGCTCCTGGGACATCCGAAGTGAGTAATGATATTTTCAAATATGAACCTGGCAGCAGTATTCGTCGAACAATCTTGTACCACTACTGCTTCTGCCCAACGAGTAACGTAGTTAGTTATGGTAATGATATATCTTTCCTTCGAATGTTTAGTTGTGGGATTGATTGGCCCGATGAATTCAACTTCCCATTTCTCAAATGCCTGTAGCGCTCTAACGGGTTGTAATGGAAGTTCATATCGACATGACAGATTGCCCAGTCTTTGAAAAACATCACATGATCTGTCGCATGCTTTTGTATCTTTGAAAAGTGTTGCCCACACAGTCCTTCCTGTAGAAATTTTTGTGTTGTTTCCTTTCTTCCTACATGTCCTCCTGCAATTCCACTATGGCATTCCCAGAGTATATCCTGCCTTTCATGATCTAGGACACATCGTTTGAGGATGTTGTCTAGTCCTAGTTTATACAATTTCCTGGCGATCAACTGATAATCGATTTCTCTGATGACCATGTGGCATTTCTAGGTTGTGGAATATGTTTCGAGACATGCTCTTGTACTGAGAAAGATTTCTATATCCTCTAGATATTCCGGTATGGCCTCAATCTTGAACAAGTCTGCATCTAGGAGCTGTTCATCCACCACTCTGCCACTTTCTCCGGACTCTAGTTTGGATAGATGGTCAGGTTCGACGTTGCATCATCCTGGCTTGATGATGACTTCAAAGGAAAATTCCTAAAATAATAACAGCCATCTGTAAATTCTCCCTTCCAACACAAGTTTGTTAACTAGGTATTTTAATGTTGAATGATCAGTAAAGAATTTGAAGTGAGACCCTAATAGATAATGTCTAAATTTATGTAAATCATAAATCATAGCTAAGTCTTCTCATTCTGTCGTTGTGTATTTGTGTTCTTCTTGTGACAGTTTCTGACTTGCAAAGTAGATAGGGTGATCCATTGCTCCATCTCCAGGCTGCGCTAAGATAGCTCCTAAAGAAATTCCTGAAGCATCTACATGGACATGAAATTCCTTATCCCGGTTTGGGAATATCAGGATCGGTGTTGTAATGAGATTCTCCTTAAGTGTCTCAAATTCTTTGTCACATTCGGGAGTCCATTGGAACGGTTCAACCTTTTCCAGGACGTTTTCCAAAGGTGCAGTGATGTTAGCATATCTCTGAATGAACCTGCAATAGTAGCCTGTATGTCCTAGTGTGGAGCGCAACTGTTTAATACTCGTAGGTGGCGTCATATTCACAATGACCAAAACTTTAGATGGGTCTACCAATACTCCTTCTCGACAGACTATGTGGCCCAACAAATTTCCATGTGGCACACAGAAGATACACTTCATGAGATTTAATGAGATTTGTAACTCTCAACATTTGTCAAACATTAGCCTTAGTAGTGCTACATGTTCCTTAAGTAGACTATATATTTTCCAATCATCCATATAAACTTCTATTAACTTGTGAATGAACTCTCTAAAGGCTTCTATCACAATCCTAGAGAAAACCGTAGGGGCGTTCTTTAAACCAAATGACATGACATTGTATGCAAACGATCCCCATTCAATAATGAAGGTGGTTTTTCTCTTGTCCTCTTCAGCAATCCTAACTTGATGATATCCTAAAAATCCATTTGTAAATGAGTATGCTTCCTTCCCCGCAACCTGTTCTAGAACCTCGTCAGTAAAGGGTGTTGCAAAAGGGCCATTCACACAAGCAGAATTGAGGCTTTTGTAGTCCACATAGACTCTAATATCCTCAGTATCTTTCTTGTTTTGGATGACTATCGGGCTGACCCACTCTGCTTCTTCTATCGTAAAAATGAGGCCTGCTTCTAACATCTTTTCAATCTCCTTTTTGAATTTTTCTTTTACTCTTGGGTTAAGATGATATGGCCTATGTCTGACAGGCTTGGATCCTGGTTTTAACTCAATATTCATTTCTCCCATAAATCCTTTGATTCCCTTCACTTATGAAAAAGTCTTTGGGAACAAATATTCGTATTCCCATAGTAAACTTTGTATTTCCTGGTTGGTTTTCTCATCCCAGTAGTCTCCCACCAAAGGTATTTTGGGTTTCTCTTCGGTCCCTATGTTGAGTTTCTGCAGTTTCACAGGGTGATTGTAGGAATTATCAGTCTCTCTAGGTATGGCGTTTTGGCTTTCTTGGTTCCCCTTAGTCTCTTTGATGGCTAGGTTTCTTAGTTCTTCTAATTCATCTGGGCTTTCTGAAGTTTTTCTAATCTGATAGCATTCTATAGGCTTTCCGATCAAGGGTAAGTGGAGTTTATTCTGAAGTTTTTGAGTATGTTTGGGACACACTACAAAGTATGATCTGTTATCCCTATTGGTAAAAATAAGTTCTTTAATATTTTGTAGGACTAATTCAAGCTTGGGGTACTCACTTTTGAATGAGAATTCTTTGCAAAATTGAGCTTCCAGTATCTGCCATTCGCAGGTCTGTCATCTGGTTTCCTCCTGTATAAACCAATATTTCGGGATTGGGCCTAGAGAATGGGGAAATACCTAAACCTGAAAGTGAGAGTGTATCTCCGCAACCTGCCATTGTCCAACACACTGTTGAATGTGTATCTTAGGGTATGATTTTCTATTGAACAGTTGCGTGACGGGGAGATCCATCTGCATTTCTGATTCTAACTGGTCCCTATTCCAAAACCTGTACTTGAGAGCTTGCTTCAACTCGTCCCAAGTTATGAGTGCATCTTTATGAGTGGCCCACCATCTGAAGGGGGTGTTCTGGAAAGCTATATCTAGTATCGAGACTCTTTGAACTTCTCCTATAGTTTCTTCCATATTCTGCAAAAATTCATCTAGATCTGAGGTGTCATCATATACTAGGTGTTCTCTGACTTTGGTCCCAACCCATCTGGTCATTCTGATAGTTGTGCATCTTCTTGAGAATATTTCATGCAAATCTTGTTGCCAACTATCAAAAGCTAATTCTAAGTCTTCGTCAGCTGACTGTATACTTCTCCAGCTTACTGATCCATTAGTCATAGGGTTTATATATTCATTTCTTTTCATGATCGTTACAGTGTATAACTGGTCTAGGTCTTCTCCTTCCAAATTATTGTTCGTTGGTTCTGTGTACCTCGGTCCTACATATGGATCCAGAGGTTGAAATACGTTGATTCCCTCAGCTTCAAAGGTCATGGTAGATTTCTTCAAGTCAATTACTACATAATTTTCATAGGCCCAATCGATGCCAAGTAGTGCAGGGTAGGGGTCCTTATCTCTCATGATCTCAATGACTTCAAAGTCATCCATTGTTTTTACTCATGCTACATTGATTTCCACATTCTCCAATCTTCCTATGGAAAAGATACAATATTGGTTTTCCATTCTTAACTGAATTGGGGAATATGTCAGTCTAGGTTTTCCCAAGGCTTCCCAGGTCTTCTTGGGTAGAATGTTCACATTTGACCCTAGGTCTAACATGATGTTTTTGATTTCAAACTCATATAACTGTGCTACCAGTCGGAATTCTTTTTTGGTTCTTACTTTTATTCGTTGGACTCTCTAAGTACTCTTATCGGGAAGGTTAAACCAAATCCTTTCTTTTGATTTTTCTTCATTTCCTAGGACTAGGTATAGTGCATTGCGCAACTTCTATGTCAATTGATCATTCCTGGGAATGTTAGAGAATAGTTGAAACCAAAGGTGGACTGTGTTTTGATGTTGCTCATGTTTTCTTTGTATGACTATAGGGTTTCTGGGTGCAGGGGGTGAAGCAAGGGCTTGCACCATCTTAGGGTAATCAATCGGCTGGGGGGTGTTCTCTTGCCTCTCATGACTAGGAATATTCTAGAATACTTATATGGCATCCTTAAAGAACAGATTTTTCTTTAGGGGGTCATACCTGTCTCCATTTGGTGTTGCTTTCTGGATCTGAGGTAGAGTATCAGCATAAACTCCTATCTTCACTCCTCCTCGAGTAACGATATTAAGGTTGGGCCATTGTCCCTTAGAAATCCTCTTGATCTCTGAACTGATGAGATCAATTCCTCTTTTCCGCACTCTATCTTCCCACTTTGAAATTAGCTCTGGGAAATCTTCGATTGCGTGTTCATTGGTTCTGCAGTGAGAGCACCATGGTTGCCTTGGATGAGGACAATCTCTGGCCAAGTGACCTTGTTTTTCAAAGTTGTAGAATTTGCTTGGTCCTCTTCCTCCAGTTCTCCCTCCTCTGAAGTCTCCTCTAGATCCACCTTCTCGACCTCTTCTTGGTCCCTGTGGGTTTTCATTCACCCTGAATGTTGTTCAGTCTAGCCTGTCCGCAAGAGCATCCAACGCTTTACATTGATTAGTAGTATGTGTGGTAGATGTGTACAACTTGGAGTGTACAGTATTTGGTATTGTCGAATACTTCTTCATGATGGGGTACTATCTTGTTCCATGCCTGTGGATTTGGTAGATCTCACAATATTTCATTGTTGGTGTTGCTTGTCCTCCTAGGAAAGCGTGATATGGGGTGGGGTGATGGAATGGTGGGTTCGTCAATATTTTCACAACTCCTCCTGTAGGTCCTAGTGGGGTTATCATCAGGATCTGAGGAGGTCCCATTCCTCTCATTCGCAGACATTCGGTCACCAAATGACCTTTCATGTAGCATCCAGTGCACCAAACTTGCGGTCATCCTGGTCTGGGTATCGTCAGCTCTTGAATCATTTATGTAAGTGTTGATATTTTCCCTTATAGTTGTGCTAAATTTTCATATATTGGGGGTCGGGTTACTCTTAAGCTCCCAGGGTATCCTTCCATGGCTTCAATCTTCATTGATTGTTCCAAGGCATCTGTTAACATGGTTATTCGTTGTTGTGTTAGCGGAATCTGAGTCAGGGGTAGCAGTCCCTGAATGTACCACTCTCTTTGATTTTCTTCATGGATTAGGTGTGCCAACCTCCCTATGGCATCTTTGAATTTATGGTTGTACACTCAAGCTGATTCGCCTTCCCTTTGCTAGATCTCACACAACTCGGACAGAGCCTGTTGTTCTGACTGAGGAAGTTTGAACTCTACTATGAACCTCATCCGTACCTGGTCAAGTGTGAACGCTTGAACTTTCATCCTTGGCACTCCTGGTTCAATGATTTTCATGTACCATTTGAGAGCATGACCTCTCAAGGTAGTCTGGAATTCGACCAGTTTATTTGCATCCGGAGTCCCTCTGGATCTCCAAATTGCTTTGCACAAGATCTTTCCTTCATATTAGCTTCCAGATCTTTCCTTCAATACATACTTAGAACTACCTAGAATTGTTCAGTACATACTCTAGTTTGTCTCTTACATCAAGTTTCAACAGTTAATCCCAAAACCTTGGATGATTTGGATAAACATGAAAACAGCCCAATACATCAACTCAACTCTCAACCAACCGACGGATTGGTTGAACAATAACAACAACAATCCACATATTAAATTGACTCTAACTCTCTTACAATTATATTCAGCCCTATATATAGCTGGGTTATGTCTTTCTATTCAGCTTGCTCACTTTCTTGTTTTGTTGCAACTGTTTGATTCTTACTTGTTGTTGTGCTATATTCCGCAACTACTTTCTGTTATTCTTTCTTCCGGCATCTGATGAAGTTTGCGCAACTCATGCTTAATCAAAACTTTTGCAATTCTTTCCCAAAAACAAAGGGCCAAACTGAGTGCTTTCACCCGAAACTTAGATCTTTCGCCACTTATCGCCATGGACGATGGATGGTCCCTGCTCACTTCAGAACTTTGGGTTAAGTCTTGTCACTTACCTCTGGATCCAACGATGGTTGATCCTCTGCGCTTAGATCCAACGGATGGGATTTGTTCTTCTCCTTTTCACTTCCTCTGTTCACTGGACATTGATCTAACGGTCCATATTCTTCCCCACAACCGATCATACGGTCATTGTCACTCCTCCTCCTGATCTTTTGACTTCTTCTACCTTGGAATATTTTTGTCAGTGCTCAAAGGTTTCAGCCTTTGAACTTTCTCCTGCGAACCCAACTATCTGGGTCTTGCTTGTGCTCTTGAACGCGTTGTCTCTTCTGATCTTTTAGACTTATAAAAAGTTTGTTTCCCACGCATTGTTTTTGTTATCCCTTCTGAGCTTGATCTCCTCGAATATTTCGATCTCCCATGCACCCCTTGTGTTTCTGGGATTTTGTCAAACTCACATCTGAAGGATTTCTTGAGAAGAAATTATTCTCACCCTCCTCGCATTCTCCTTGCTCGATGCACACCTTCCAGAGCTTCTCCTTACATAGTGTTCATTAAATATATCTCTTTACAAACTCAACACAGAGTTCTTTATGTGCACTCCTTGCACTTATGTTGGTGAAAGTTCAACGGTATCTCTCTCGAGCTTCTCTGAGGTTAACTCACCTCTGTCAACGCACTCCTTTCGGATTATGTGCACTCCTTGCACTCGAAAACTCAAAGAAGAGAAACAATTGAAACTCATACAATACTTCACCAATTCATACATTCATAACATGAATGACATATAAAATCATAACCATAAACACAAATACATAAACACACTATATGCAGGAAAAATTTATTTTCTATTATCTTTGTGTGTCTATACAGATGTTTACAAAAATTGGACTGCAACAGAGTCTCGGTTCTCTCAAGCTCTCTCCAAGAACTATTCTACCTCCTATCCTAAATTATGCTTCTAAGACCTCTTTGAATCCTCCTAAGTCTCCTTATGAAATCTGATACAAGATCTCTTTTCAAAAGAGGGCTCTGTGAGCTTGTCCTCTCTCACCTAACCTCATCTATTACATTGAAGTTTTCATAAATGGCCATCTAGTCTGAATTGAACCTAGAGCCATCAACCTGTCATCCATTAAAGGCGGCCTTGTCTTCTACCTATTCATAGATATGGCTTGGTTTTCACTCAAGCTTACAACATGAAATCCATATAGGATCATATATCGAATTTAAAAATGGGAGGGTTAATGCCTCTCCCTCTCTGAAATGTGCAGTGATGTGCTGGAATGTTGGCTCATTTGTTGAGGTGGAGTGATGCTTTTGCATCATACTCCACTGTTGGGAAAATCATGAGATCCTACTCATGATCTCCTCTTATCTAGCATTGAAATCCTCCTGGATCCCAAAATCTTCCTTGGAGTTTTCCTCTTACTCCTCTCCAGTTATGTTGTTGTTGTTGTTGTTGTTGTTGCTTCTTTTGTTTCTTCCCTGCTGCTATGTCAAGATCTCCCATTTTCAGCTTCCCTTTGATGACTTCTTCTGCTGACCTCAACATCAGCCTTCTTATCCCCTCTATCATCCCGTCTAGTTTCTCTAGTGGCTGGCTCTTCTTATGCAGTCTTCTCTGCTACACTTCCTCCTCAAAGGGAAGATCATCCTAATCCCCCATGGTGTCTTCATCTCCTCTTGTGGCACTAAGTTGCCACTCTTCTGCAAACTCCAATCCTACAGTCTCATCACTGAGTTGTTCCTCATATTTCTCCTCTCACAGATTAGCTTTTGTCAACTCCTCTTCTGATGGCATATCTCCAATTTCCTCCAATCGTTCCTCTGGATAGTATGCTCATTCATCTACTTCCAACTTGACCTGTCGGATGTGCAAGCTTTACACCATTACCCTTATTTCTATTGCTTCCAATTCCTCATACAGCTCAGCAACATCCATGATGTTTTTTTCCTCCTCTGCTGCAGGATTCAGTGCTACAGTCATCTCATGTTCAGCTTCCTCGTTGAAACTTTTGAACCATTATTTTGAATGTTCATCTCCTTCTGTTGGGGTAGACATCAGTGTCTTCTCCATTTCTTCCTCTTTGACTATTTTTGTTGGTTTTCCTTCCTCTTCTGCTGCACTTTCATCATGTGCATTGACCTCTACTTGGTTGTTTGCTAGGAATTCTTTGATTCCTCCAATAATCAGAATGCTCATCTGATCCTCCTCTTTGATGGTGAAAGCATTTAACTTCTCATCATATTCATTCACATGGTCTACAAAACCACATGAATCTTCACCTATCATCACTCCTTGCTGATATGAACTCACTTTTGAGCTCATGAGACTTTCATACAGTCTCGTTTCTTTCCCTCTGCCCACCTGGAAATTTGGGACTTCTCTTCTTCCCACCTGGCAGTCTATGAGATCAATCAATCCCATCTCATTGCCCACCTGGAAACTTGAGCTTTCAGCACTACTCCTCTGGTAGCATACGATACCTCCACTTGATCTCTTTCCATTTCCCACCTGGAAACTTGAAACTCCAATTCTTCCCACCTGGTAGTTTATGAGATCTTCATCTGATCTCACCTCCTCCTCATCACTGAGGTGTCTCCCAATTTCTGGTTCACAGATGTGAATATGTTCCTCCTCTATGTCATTGAGGTTTTCTAATTCCCTCATCCACCTTCTCAAATCTTGTTGCTTCTTTCTCACCAACAACTTCTGAACAGGCCATTTTGCCTTCTTGTTCATAGGACATTCGTACCTCTAGTGTACCTTTGTCTCTTGTTGCATATTCAATGCTAGCTATTCCATCCTTGCTCTTATCTCATTGAGCTCTAGATCCATCTCTGGATTTCATTTCTTCTTACAGTCTTCCTTTAGACCATGCTCATGGCCTTTAGTAGCCATTTTCATCTTTTACTTTCCCTCTTGGTAAGTCTATGGATCACTCTACATCCGAGAGAATATCCATCTTCTCTCACATATCACCTAGTTGTTTAAATTTTTGTTGTTGTGCGCATGTGCAACAAACTTCTCACAAAGCATTAGTACCTTGCTTCCTTCACATGTTGTCTACAGGCAAACTTTAATCTCTGATACCACCTGATGCAGTGCCCCTTCCCTCATGGGGTTTTGCGACCTCCTAGTCTAGGATCTTTCAATCTTCTGAGTCGAATTGACTCTTCAGGCTCGTGATTGAACCCAAAACAATTATGCACATGCCCCATTTTCTCCTTTAGGTGTAGGTCTTGTGATACCTTCACCCTCTGTATGCGCACTCTTCAATTTGCGGGCACTAGCTCCTTTTCACTAGCCCCTTCCTACATATGCCCATGGGCTATGACCTTTCGCAAACACGTGATTGCGGGCACGGGAAAGAGTGGTTTTAAACCAACCCTATTTTTGCCCCGCAATTCACCTCCAGCTTCCACGTATCCCTTTGTTGAAACCATGGTTGAAATTGTGGTCCTCTTAGGGAAAATTAACGTCTAAGCATGTCCTGGCCCCATAATCCTTCTCATCCTTCGATCTATTGCTTTCAGCGATGATCCATGATCAACGACTATTATTTGTCCTCCCTTTCTTGTCTTCTTTCCTCCTTCCACGCTAGATCCCAGATCTCCATGATCTATCGACACGTATCTCCCTTCCAATCAATGGTTGTGGTTGATTCCATATTTTCGACCTTCGAGAGTTTTGACTCTCAACTTTCGCTTCCTCCGTATGGAAATCTTCCGGAGTAGAAGATCTGTTGCCACCTATCTCGTTGAATCTACAACCAGGATCCCCTCCATGGATTTGGTCTTCGAGAATCTCAATTCTCGAATCCTCACCACTGTTGATTGGTTATCTTCCGAAGTGGAAGCTCTACTGACACATATCCTTGCTAATCAACGGTTGTGATCCCACTTTGAGACTTTGGCCTCCTCAACCAGATCAACAGTCCTTCTTCTCCCTCCTTGATCAATGATCGAGATCTTCTCTGGGTCTTCGGACCTTTTCCTCCTCTGCTTTCCTCCGGAGTTCTAGATATGGCACCGCGTGTCCACCTTCACATCAACGGTTCTTGTTGTTTCAAGGACTTCGGCCTTCGAGATTCTCAAATTTCAACAAACACAAACCTCCGGAGTGAATCCTTCCAAAGTGTCAGATCCTCTGACACCTGTCCTCCCTGATCCAATGGTTATCCAATGAAGTGAGTCTTCATCCTCCATGCATCCCTTCGCAGATCAATAATCCATGTGCTTCCTTTGGGATCAACAACCTTTAAACACTTCGACCTTCGACACTTCGGGATATTCTGACACACTACTTCATAAAAACCTCGGAGTACAATCCTCTGAAGTTCATGATATGGGGACACCTATCCAGTCCATAT
The DNA here is from genome assembly GCA_009831015.1 of Picea engelmannii. Lineage (NCBI taxonomy): Eukaryota > Viridiplantae > Streptophyta > Pinopsida > Pinales > Pinaceae > Picea > Picea engelmannii. Next base: position 168,626 of record ML794751.1, on the reverse strand, counting down.
CAATGACTCCCAACTACTTTGGTTGTTCGGGCTTCAGAGATCTCAAACTTTCGTCCTTCACGTTCCCCCGGAGTGTTTTCACTCGAAGTTCATGATCTTTTGCCACGTTCCCTTCTAGATCTGATGATCTATATTCTCTTTGGGTCTTCAGCAGTTTGGCTATTCGGGCTTTGGAAGTTCCAAACTCCTATGCACTCGTTCCTCTCGAAGTGCTTTCACCTGAAACTCAGATCTTTCGCAACCTATCAACCTGGACGATGGACGATCCCTTCTCACTTTGGGACTTCAGGACTTTGAGGAGTCCACTCTCCTGCGTACACAAGGGTTAAGTCTTATGCACTTACCTCCGGATCCAACAATGGTTGATCCTCTGTGCTCAGATCCAATGAATGGGATCTATTATTCTCCTTTGTGCTTCCTTCATTCACTTGAAGTTGATCTTGTTATCACTCTGTAAATTCCCAGAGGTTGTTGTGAGGTAAGAACAAATCTAACAGAGGTAACCTTAACCAACCGCTTCAAAACTGGGAGCTATCCCTACCAGTTTCAGAGAGGGATCTCTCTATGAGTTTTAGATTTGTTTAGATTTTCAAGATTTTAGGCTAGTTAAAAAGAAAATAACCGAGTTGTTTGTATTGTTTTAAATGAAATGGTAGAATATCACTTACGCTTCCATTGGGCTATGGGGTTTGTTTTAAAAAGATAGAGGTTAAAGGCATCTTTTATAAGATTCATTTTACAGGGTGAGATAGTGCTAACGCTGGATTCTTTTGGAATATAAAGGTGTATGAAAAGGTGAGATATCAGTTAAAACAAAAAAGTTTTTAAGAATTTCTTTGTTATAACATCAGAAGAAAAAACGTTTAAATCTATAAAAGATTAATAACATAGTACACAATGGAAAATTATGCAACTTTAAATTCTTTTAAAGATTAGATTTAGAGAGACAATATGATAACAGAGAAGGAAAAACTTTTACATAGACAGAGGAAACTTTACCAATGAAAAACACGCAGGAATCTTGTGAAACATCTCTTTGTATTACTGGGATAACTTCTTGATAAAAATTAAAGAAATTAGAGCTTGCTTGGGCATAAAGATCAACAACCCTCAATAGTTCTAAGTTGGAAATATTTATAATAAAAGTTACAATGACCCTATCATTATTGATCAGGATGTGATGGAGTCTGAGTCTAACTAACTAACTAACAAAATGCAGAAATGTAGTAATTGATGACGATGTGTCAAATCTCTCATGCTAATTTCGGGGAAGACTGTTGGTGAGTCATTCAGATGACTTCGACTGCACTGGATGAGGCTTTACCTTTACTCAATCAATTCACACAGCTCATCCCATATTTGTGTGCTCAGGACGATAACTTTCAATATCCAGCGGTAGACTTCATCCATCTCGGTGTATTTAGCGAAAGTCAGCTTGATGAGGAAGATGTACTTGATTTCATGTTGTATGTTGAGGTCATGCTGTAGAGTATCAAAGAATGCTTTTCCCATGATGTTACCCTGTATCCTTGAAAACTTGTAACTATCTTTGGCCATGGTAGAGATCCTTTGCTTGTAATCGGGCAAAGTCATTAATTTATCATTTAGGACACGTAGATCGGGAAGACCCTTTTTCTATAAAGCTTCAATCTTGCTAAAAAATATATGAAATCCAATGTCCATATTCTGAGCCTTTTCCTCCAACTGTAACATTAATCCTTTTTTAGTCAACACTCTTTTTACTTCGAGGATAGTCTTTGTTTTGTCTTCTACTTTTAGTTCTTCCAGCTCTTCTCTAGTTTTTTAGTTCAGAAACCTGATGATCTTGTTGGTTGTCTAGGGAATCTCACCCAGCTCTGTTCCTATCCTATCAATGTCCTACCTACTCTTTAACACCAGATCATGTTGCTCGAACATGATTTGCACCATGGGCCAAATTTCATTTATGGATTTCGAGATATCTGTCCATATATTTTCCTTAGCCTCTTCTAATGTCTTACCTGCCACTGTTTGTTTTTGGAGCTGTTGTATTTCTTTCTTAAGATTCTTTGTTGCATGTCTCTCAACATTGTATCTTGTTTGGACTCAGTTTTCCATTTGATTTTGGTGTCCTTTTTTAACATATTGGTGATATTCCTGAGAAGTTCGGCCAAGTTTGGTATGAAGCTTTTAAGGAAATTTATTTTTCCAATGAAAGATTGTAGTTCTTTGAGGTTCCTAGGGTGTTCCACCTTCTGGATGGATTCTATCCTACTAGGATCTAATTTAATTCCATATTTTGAGATTGTGTGTCCTAGTAGTTTTCCCTCCTCTAACCCGAAGAGGCTTTTCTTAGGATTCAATGAAATATGGAATTTACTACACTTCTCAAACACACATTTGAGGTGGAGTAAATGTTCTTCATCGGATTTGGAGTAAACAATTACATCATCCAGATAAATGACTATTAATTTCCTAGTCTCATCCACAAAGGAAATATCCATTTCTCTTTGGAAAGTAGCCCCAACGTTCATCAAACCAAAAGGCATCTTCACATACATGAAGGTTCCCTAGGGTGTGGTAAACATTGTCTTCTCTTGATCTTCCAGATGGACCAGAACTTGGTTGTAACCAGAGAAAACATCCAATAAGGATATCATGTTGGATCCGACCACCTTTTGTAAAATATGGCCCATTTTGGGTAAAGGGTAATTTTCTTTGAGGGAGACTTTGTTCAGATTTCTAAAATCTATACAGAGTCTGATCTCGCCAGTTTTCTTCCTGGTTGGAACTAGGCTAGAAACCCATTTAGAAAATCTTAAAGGGACTATAATATTGGCATCATACATCTTTTTTATTTCTTTCTCTATCAGGGGAAGCAACTTAGGATTAATTCTCCTAAATTTTTGTCTGAAAGGTTTGTGTTCTTATTTTATGGGAATCTGGTGTTGTATGATACTTCTATCATAGGATTTTAAGTCCTCATAACCCCAAGAAAAAACATCTATATATTCCTTAAAAAGTGCAATGTATTTGCTTTTTTTTCTCTGGTGGCAGGGATTTAGATAGTTTTACCATTTTGGGGTTTTCTTCTATTCATATGTTGCAATCTTCAACCTCTTTACTGCTAGCTTCAATTTTAGGTTTTTTGGCCACATCGTTAAAATCAAACAAATATTCCAACGGAACTAAACCTCTAGGTAATACATTATTTTTCAATTGCAGAATATCAGAATCTACATCATTTTCATTGAATTCTTCAGAATCTATTCTATTTACACTGTTATTCTCAAAAGCAAATTTATTTACAATTTCGTCACCATTTTCTAAATCTATGTTTGTACATTCAAACTCATTTTTACATTGCAGAAAATCTTCAATTTGATCATCATTTCCAAATAACTGCCAATATCTGATGTTATTAGGAACTGTGGGTCTGCACTTCACCTCCACTATGTACTTGCAAGTGGGATGAAAAGTGATTTTACAGGTAGTTGTTGACGTAGCCAGTCCGTCTGCAAGTATATTTTGTCCCCTAGGCATCACCTGCAAGTCAACCTCAGTAAAGCATTGAAGAGAATCTAAAACATCATTCCTATAGGCTCTAAGTCTGGGATGTTTTGCAGCATACTCACCTTTGATTTTCTTGATAATCAATTCAGAATCACCCCTTACCATTATCTGCTTAGCACCAACCTTCTTCAACAATTTCAGGTCGAGCGTTAAAGCCTCGTACTCGACTATGTTGTTAGTACATTGGAAGTTCAATTTATAGGAATGATTCTCGGAGTATTTTGATCTGTGGTTATGCATCCACACTCCTGCTCCAGTCCCTTCTTTACTCACAACACCATCGAAGTCCATGCTCCAGAAGTCTGCTGGCAATTCCTCACTTTCTTCAATCATGGGGTTTCTTATTTTGAAAACTGCTTTATCATCCTTTGGATCAAGTGCATCATCGTCCAGTTGTGCGAATTGTTCTTCAAAATCACCGTCGTTATATAGAATGAAAGAATCCAGGTTAAAGTGCACAGAATACAGTGGGTAATTGTGTGGCTTTTCCTGACTACTGACCATATACTTCATCAGTGTTCCCCTGTAAAGTCTTCTCTGTTGACCGAAAACCGGAATTGTGGCGTAGGACATATCGAGTTGTAGGGTTCCTCTCAATTTAGCTCCCCAACACCTTGACAGAAACATCCCATACTTGGGGGGAATATCTGCCACGACGATGTCCATCACCAAACTCTTCGTCGTGATTTGAGCCAAGGTGATGCATAAGTCTTTAATCAGGCCTATACATTTTACCTTGCTGGAATCAAAAGAATGCAAATCTTTGTAGGGTCTAGTGACCTCGAGTCCCAAATTTTCCATCACGGCTTTGGGCATTAGGTTGTGAGAGGTGCCCAAATATAGCATAGTGTTGTGTAATATCGAATCGTGGATATTTAGGTTGATGTAAAAAGGGTCCATGGTTCCATTATCAGTTTGACCATCAACTTCAGGACCGAACAGGAGCTCAGGTCGATCATCGACAAGGTTAACAATGTCAAAGTGGTGAACAGATCTAACATTCAAGGCTTTGGTACCTATATCAGGTTCGATGCTTAAATATTTTATCACCTGAGACCTGTGAGCGTTCTTGTTCATCAGCTCGGAGAGGGGAATGGGAATATTCAATTTTTCTAGTTCCCCTTTAAGGCTGAAAGGAGCAGTGGCTTTGTTTAAACCATGTACTTCTGATTTATCGATAGAAACTCTGTGAGCAGGCGCACCTGTTTGAATGGTTGATGAAAATTCTATTTGACTTGTTCTCTTACTAATTTCTAGAGTTTATTGTGTGAGAGATTCAGCGGCATTCCACCCAGGGGATTTCTTGGGAAGGTTTTCTGAGGTTTTCTTGGTTTCATTAGCCTTCTTCGGAGAGTTCTCGTTAGTCTTCTTACTCTACAAGTTATACTACCTGTGAACCTCCATTATAGTGTTCTCAAAGGCTTGTTTTTTTGTTTTCTCAGCTTCCTCATTTACCTCTGCTTGTGAAAGGAGAAATATTTCATGTTCTTCCTGGGTGAGGAAAATAGATTCATGATCGTGATCGTGATCACCCATTAGATTTATATGAGTATCATAAAAATCCTCAATTACTTCTTCCCCATCATCAGCATAGTTTTCCTAGAGAGGTGGTCTAATCTGTTGATCAGGTCCCCTTTTCTCCCGTTGATCTCTAGGATCCCTCTGTCTAATCTGAGGTGGATTTCTTCTAAAGTTCAGGTTCCTGATTTGAGGGGCATCTTGGTTCTCTCTAGGTGGGTTCTTGTCAGTCATGGTGAGTCTCTCCATTATTTTCTCCATAGCTCTGGCGAGAGAGTCTAATTTGGCATCTGATGAGGAAGTAGAAGGTTCTTCTTTGATGGTAACCCTCTTTTTTGTTCTTTGCCTGGCCCTTCTGGCCAAAATATTTTCTTCTACACTGACGACACTTCTTTGCATGTCTTTTAGATTTTCTACGTTTCTTTCCCTCAATTGATATGACATGTCGGCGTCAAAACCATCAGGGAACTTTATTAACGCCAAACCTTGTGGTGGTTTGATTTCAATCGGGATAGCATTGTATAAATTGTTGAAACGAGTGCAGTAATCCTGCATCGTCTCTTTGAGGTTCCTCCTGTTGTTCTCATATTTAGACAGGATCTGGAGAGGATTTTCCTTTACCTCCCACCGGTCAAGGAAAGTCCGATGAAAACCAGCAATATCAGTAATAGTAGCAGCGCATAAATTTTTGAACCACTTTTTCACTTCTCCAATCAGGATTTGCGCAGATAATCTCATCTACACATCAACCTCGTCTACTTCCTGTAGGTCAAAGCAATCGTTCATTTTGTCAACATGTTGTTTTGCATTCAATGGACCAGTACTATCAAACTATGGGAGTATGGTTTGATAATCTTGGGGCATGTCATGTAAAGGAGAAACCAATACCAATGGAGCATATCTTGTTGCCATGATTGGTGGAGGAGGCTCAACAACAACCTGTGTGACAGGGGAGGAAATGCCTGAAGATATAGAGGACGAAGGGCTTGGAGGGATGGAGTGAACTGGTGTGGGTTTAGTAGAAACTACAGCAATAGTTAAAGAAGGAAGTTCAACGGACTATTGAAGATGGAGTTTGTCTAAGGCTTGACCAAGATTTTCAACTAGGTCTTCGAATTTATCAGTCTCAGGGTGAAAACGTTTATCAACTTCATTTCTAGGAGAACGTATCTCAGGGGTCCTGGGCTGAAAAACAGTTTGGTCCAAGACCGTTTTACTAACAAAACTGTCAGATTTTGTCCTGAAAAGACTTGTTTGGAAGGGGATTCCAGGCTCAAGGTCTGGAAGAATACCTAACTTCTCTGGGATGGACAAATACCTTTGAAGTGAGATGTTACGTCTCGAAATTTTTGTAGTGTTTTTCTTCTTGAGTAGTCTTTCGGGGTTATCTATTACTATTGCAAGTTCTAGGTCAGGGTGTGATCTGGTAGAAATTATTTTGGGAGCCAGAACTGTTGATTTTGTTCTTCCTTTGGAGATTTTAACTACTTATATACAAAATTTAACAACCTCTTAACATTATTTCCAGATAAAATTTAGAGTTTGTGTTTCTTCCAGAAATAAAGTTGTCTTTGTTCTAGGAAAAAGAAAACAAGGGGTGGAAAGTTTGTTCAGTTCTTCCCCAGTATGGTTGCCATTTATGTTATCACTCTGTAAATTCCCAGAGGTTGTTGTGAGGTAAGAAGAAATCTAACAGGGGTAACCTTAACCAACCGCTTCGAAACTGGAAGCTATCCCTACCAGTTTCAGAGAGGGATCTCTTTGTGAGTTTTAGATTTGTTTAGATTTTCAAGATTTTAGGCTAGTTAAAAAGAATATAACCGAGTTGTTTGTATTGTTTTAAATAAAATTCTTGAATATCACTTACGCTTCCATTGGGATATGGGGTATGTTTTAGAAAGATAGAGGTTAAAGGCAACTTTTATAAGATTTGTTTTACAGGGCGAGATAGTGCTAACGCTGGATTCTTTTGGAATATAAAAGTGTATTGCTGAAAAGGTGAGATATCAGTTAAAAAAAAAAGCATTTAAGAATTTATTTGTTATAACATCAGAAGAAAAAACGTTTAAATCTATAAAAGATTAAGAACAGAGTATACAATGGAAAATTATGCAACTTTAACTTCTTTTAAATATTAGATTTAGAAAGACAATATGATAACATAGAAGGAAAAACTTTTATGCAGACAGAGGAAACTTCACCAATGATGAACACGCGAGAATCCTATGAAACTTCTCTTTGTATTACTAGGATAACTTCTTGATAAAAATTACAGTGATTAGAGCTTGCTTGGGCGTAAATATCAACAACCCTCAATACTTCCAAGTTGGAAATATTCATAATAAAAGTTACAACGCCCTCTCATTATTGATCAGGACGTGATGGAGTTTGAGTCTAACTAACTAACTAACAAAATGAAGAAATGTAGTAACTGATGACGATGTGTCAAATCTCTCATGTTGATTTTGTGGAAGACCGTTGGTGAGTCATTCGGATGACTTCGACTGCGTTGGACATTGAGCTGGACGAGGATTTACCTTTACTCAATCAATTCGCACAGCTCATCCCATCTTTGTGTGCTCGAGATGGTAACTTTCAATAGCTGGCGGTAGACATCGTCCATCTCGGTGTATTTAGCGAAAGTCGGCTTCATGAGGAAGATGTACTTGATTTTGTGTTGTATGTTGAGGTCATGCTACAGAGTCTCCAAGAACGCTTTGCACGTGATGCTGCCCTGTATCCCTGAAAACTTGGAACTATCTTTGGCCATGGTAGAGATCCTTTTCTTGTAATCGGACAAACTCATTAATTTATAATTTAGGACATGTAGATCGGGAAGACCCTTTTTCTATAAGGCTTCAATATTGCTAAAAAATATATGAACTCCAATGTCCATATTTTGAGCCTTTTCCTCCAACTGTAACATTAATCCTTTTTTAGTCTACACTCTTTTTACTTCGAGGATAGTCTCTATTCTTTCTTCGACTTTCAGTTCTTCCAACTCTTCTCTAGTTTTTGAGTTCAGAAACTTGATGATCTCGTTCGCTGTCGAGGGCATCTCACCCAGCTCTGTTCTTATCCTGTCAATGGTCTGCCTACTCTTTAACACCGGATCATGTTTCTTGAACATGATTTGCACCATGGGCCAAATTTCATTTATGGATTTCAAGATATCTGTCCATATATTTTCCTTAGCCTCTGCTAATGTCTTACCTGCCACTGTTTGTTTCTGGAGATGTTGTATTTCTTGCTTAAGCTTCTCTATTGCCTGTCTCTCAACATTGTATATTGTTTGGAAATAAGATTATAGTTCCTGGAGATTTTCAACCTCCCTTTTCAACCTATTAATCTATGTTTCCTACATATTCATTTCCTCCATGGACTTTGTTAGCTCCATAGTTTTTTCCAGTGTTGTCAATGGAGTTGTTGATGGAATTTATGTAGTAGTGGTTGTTGGCGTAGCTACTATACTGACTTCTGTGATAGGAACTTCACTCAATGGAATGACTTCCATCGGGGTCAATTGTTCCTTCTCTTTCAATAACTTTTCCAACTCTGCCTCCATTTCCCTAAGCTGTGCGTTCTGCTGCATGATAAGTTTTAGCAATTCTTCTTTCTCATTTTCTTCCTTAGCTATCTATTTAGCTTGTGAATCCTCTGTTGGTGGAAATTTCAGTTTTTTTCTTAGAGATGCAATGTCAGCATTCTTCTTCTTTATCATCTCCTCTACCGCTTTTACATTTGAGGGATCGTACCTGATCTTGAGCACCAACTCCTCTAAGTATTTTACTCTGTTGTCTTTTGCAAAAGAGGATATCTTTTCCAAATTCAATTGGGTCTGAACATTGCTTAAAGATACCTGTAACTTAGTTGCGATAGAGGAAGCATGTGTTAATGTGGAGAAGACCATTTCTCTAGTCTATTTGTGCAAATCCATCTGGTCAGCTGGATGGACTTGTTTAGTGTCAAAAACAATAGTTGACCTCTTGTAGTCAGTGATCTCTTTGGGTTGAGGCACATGTGCTTGTAGGAATGCCAGATGCATTCTTCCTTTCTCTGTTTCAAAGGCTGACAATAGTATGTTCTATGTTGTGGAGGTTTTCTTCCAGAACTGGGAGTAGGTGCTATTAGTCAGCATCTGGTTCGTCTTTTTAATCATATCATATTTCTCAAAAATGCTTACAGATGTAGATCCTTGTGGAGCTTGGGTGGTCACAGCTATCTCTGTTTGCTTCTTTGAAGAAGAAGTTGACACCACCTGTTGTCTTATTTCAATCATTGTGGTAGAGTAGGGCTCTTCCTCACTAGACATGTGAGTAGCATGAGTGGTTTTGGGTTTCTTGCTATATACCTGAAAATATTTTGTGGATACCTCAGTGATTGAAGGTGAATCATCCTTCCTTGGCCTTTTTTCCTTGGGTACCTTTGGAGTGGAAGTCGGTGAAAAAGAGACCGAAGGGGATTCATGTGGCTCTGTATCTACTAGAGTGTTTGTTTCCCACTTTGTCTGGTTCACACATTTTTCAATTTCTGGTTTGAGAGTGTGAGCATAAGGTGAAATTTTGTTCCTGGATCTCATCTCTACAATTATCCCACTGGGGTGATATTGCCAAATAAAATTGGTGCTGAATTTCATTTCCCTCAATAATTTATCTGCCTCTTCCCCAGCAGCTCAACTGTTGCAGATAAATGGTCCTATTTTCCCCTTGATCCTCATCTGTTGTTTTTTCTTTAGAGACACAAAATGGATGTCATCTGAGTTTATCATCTGACAAATATACTCTAGTGCGAATATTCGAACAAGAACATACTCGGGCAACTTATATGGAGCTAATTCACACCCATACACTCTGATTTTTGTGTGATTCTGGTATAGGAACAAGTCCCCGATCTTTGCGAGATATGAAAGGTGCAGAACCCTTTGGATCTCCTCATTTATCCTTGGCTTCGTTCTTCCACTGAGCATGCCTACCACTCGATGATAGAATAGCTAGATGAATTGTTTGAAAGTGAACTCAGTGGAGCTTCTCCTAAGCAGCGACGTCCATAAAGTGTCTGCTTGAGGTTTTCCTTCCTTGTCCATCTTCTGCATGTGAAAAGAAAATTTGTCCGCTTGATAGAACATGAACATGTAGGCCAGTATTGAAGAATACTGGAACATGCCTTATGTAGGGAAATTTTCCAGTTGGTCGTGTAGGTTCTCAGCCAAGAAACCGTTGTAGTCAAAATGGGTGGCCACTTTCTCTTCAATAGAGTAAATGGAAAGGAAACCTAAGATAGGTTCATCCACCCATTCGTCTGAGAAATAACTGAGCAAATAACACAATGTTGAGATAATATGATTTTCCTTTTCAGAAAATATAGACGAGTGATAGGGAGGATTCTTCCTAGGGAATTGGGCATCTTGTGGAAGGAACAGCTCGAAGATCTATGCTCTTTCGGGAAAGGTTAGGTTCTGATACAATTCTGTCAATATTTCAATTGTGAGGGGAGAATGGGGTTCAACTCTGGGCACTTGCATCATATGATCGATGGCATCGGGTGAAATAAGGAAAAGGGTTTCTCCAGACGAAGATACAATGGCTCTCTGATCAGGGAGGTAGTGTGCTTAGCACTTGAGGGCGAACTCAGGAAAGTGATAGACTTGGGGAAAAAGATACAAAGGGAGATTTGATTTCCAAAGCCCGATTTCATCGCTCTCATCGATGAAGGTGTCTCTGATCCATGACTGTAGCTCAACAAAGTCAAATTCAGACTTGGTTTCTGAGATTAGATAGTCTTTGTTTGCTAATGGGATCCAGTCGAGATCGACAGGAGGTGGGAGAAAAGGATTTTCCTCTACATTTGATTTTTTACTTTTGGGTGCCATTGATTTCCTCTGGTACCTACACACTGAGCACACGTTAGTAGACGAAAAACTCTGGTTGGATGAGGTGTTGCAGAGGTGAAGGAAAATGAGTCTCTGATATGCAGGGAGTGTGAGTGGAATGGGAACTGACCGAAACAGGGTTGAATTTGAGTGAACGGGTATCCGTTGGGTGAAGAAGGACAGGTCAGATGAACAAATAGTATGTAAATGGCCAACGGATCGTTTAGAGCATGAGAGGATAAGGTGAAGTACATCTGACGTGTGAAAACGATTGATGTGCAAAAAGGTGATTGGGAGATGAATGGAATGAATATGACCTGTAACGGTTAGCTGGAGGGGACATGCTGACGGGGTCGTGACATGGAACTGGTAGAGGGTAGTTGTGGGATATGACACCTCAGGATGATAGTGGTGAGTTGGACAAATTGTAGGCTTCAAATGTTTGGAGAGGGGAGTTAGGATGCAATGAGGTGATGCCACGTTGGGATGGGGGCCACCTGGACTTTGCTTCATTCTGGACCCCCCCCCCCACACCATTAAAGGTTGAAAGGTTGGGGGGGTCCAGGATCCTTTGTTGACCGTTGATCTGGGTGGAGCTGGATCCATCGTTGATTTGGGTGCATTCTTTAAACACCATGTCAGACCCCCCACCCCCCCCCACCGCTAAAGGTAGAATGGTCGGGTGGGTATGGAATCTCCTGTGGACCATCTGATTATGTGCTGATGGGATGACCATAGATTTTTGCATGCCTTTTAAACATCTTTTCAGACCCCCCCCCCGCCATTAAAGATCGAAAAATCAGGGGTGTCTGGAATCTCCTGTGGACCGTAGATCTGGGTGCCAACATCTCAGTCGTATATCTAGACCCGATATTTAATCTCCGGGGTGCAATTCAATGTATGATGCAGAACTTAGGCTAAATGACTTTTTGTGGGTTTTGTACGCAACTTCTTTTTCTTTTTATCACCATGGGGTTTAGAAAAACATTTCATCATCAAGATCCTACACTTTCCATCGATCATCTTACACATTTTATTGAAAAGACAACAACTAACCTATGTCCTAACATACTCCTTTTCACCTTTAGCCTAGCTTAAACTGTTAGGCTAAGAAAATACTCTACATAGGGGCTATTTGACCAAGATTAGACTGTTTGGTCAAACTTATTCACTAACTAACATGATTACTTGGCTAAGGTTAGACAATTTGGCCAAGCTTATTCACTAATCCTAGATACTTAAATTCAAAAGACTTGACCATGTTTAAACTGTATGGATCAAGTCGTTGTCATTTCATGGGTTTTAATCCTTTTTCTTTTTCCCTATTATATATATATATATATATATATATATATTCATTTTTTTCTTTTTCTGTTTCTTTTCTTTTCATTCCTTTTAGAATGCAACAATGTCTGCAAGTCAAAAACATTAAAGGGACAAAATTACAATCAACATTTGATCCTATATATTATAGGGTTATAATAGTGGCTCCACTTGGGGATGGTATTCTCCTTGCGAGATGCCAAGAATCATGTTTCTTGTTGTCCTGGAAAAAATTCTTCTAGAGATTTTTTTGTTATCTGACTTGCTTTATTTCAGAAATTTTGATGACATCCTCAGTGTCTTAGGGCCTTCTCTGTGGGCTTCAAAAATCTGAACAAAATCACCTATACCTAAAATAACTCTTAAAATAAATGATATCTACAATGGAATGGAAAAGTGATCTCTCTACTGAGGTGGAAAGTAATGCTTCAACATTATGCCATTTGTATGTACCCCTGACAGGTCTGATCCATCACTATTAGCAAGTATAAAGGCATTATTTCCTCTGAAATCCTAAATGGTGTAAGGACCCTTCCACAAGCTATCTAACTTTCCATTTTTACCTTTATCTTCATTTCTAGAGTCCCACCTTAAAACTAGATCACCCAATTCAAAGTTATCCTCTTTGGTTCTCTTGTCATAAATCTTTTTAATATTTTCCTGGATCACTTGAGTTATGTTGTAAACTTCTTCTCTGAATTGCATTAGGTGGATCATTTGATTTATTCTTCGTTGGACATCATTTGGTTCTTCTTGTGTTTCCTGCAACAGTTTCATGACAGGAACTCCTAATGAAAGGGGAAAAATTGCTTTGATTCCATACACCAATTGGTATGGAGACATACCAATCGATCTTTTGGTGCTTATTATGTCAGCCCAAAGTGCGAAAACCAACTTGTTATGCCATGATTTCTTGTTTTCCTACAGTGTCTTTCTGAGAATGTTCACCAGACTTTTGTTAGAAGACTTAGCTAGCCCATTTCCCTGTGGGTAATAAGTCGTCGATTGTCCCAAAGTAATATGATGTTGATTACAAAAATCTATGAGCCTTTTGATTCTGAAAGCCGCTGCATTGTCAATTATAATTTTTCTGGGACATCCAAAACGAGACAAAATGTTAGTTTCTAAAAACTTGATGATGACAGAGTCGGTAGCTTGTCTGCATGGTACAGCCTCGATCCACTTGGTGAAGTAGTCAGTGGTCGTAAGGATCCATTTATGTTGACTCGAAGAGGGAGGATGTATTTCACCAATGAAATCTAGCCCCCATTGTTGGAAAGGAGATTCAACCGAGATGGGTTTCATTGGGAGTGGCAGAAGATTCCTTTTACCTTCAAAAATATGACACTGGTGGCAAGAAGTAACCTTCTGGTGAACGTCAACAAACAGAGTAGGCCAGTAAAATCCAGCTCTCAGAATCTTGTTGGTTGTGGTCTTCAAGCTCAGGTGCCCACCACAATCTCCTGCATGAAAATCTTGAACAACTTTGTCAACTTCATCTTTTAACAAACAATTAAGTAAGATACCACCAGGATCTTTCCAATAGATATTTCCTTCCAAAATACAAAATTTCAATGCTTTCAATTTAATAAATCTAGCTTTGGTCTTAGTCAAACCTAGAGGAGCTTGTAAATTGTGGAGTACAAAAATGAGGTCTACGTACCAAGGGGAGTTTAAGAATGCCTCTTTTATGTTTGGAGTCACCTGCTCTTCCGGTCTGTTTACTGCAGCCAAAAATTTAATATCTAAAGCATGAAAATTAGACTCAGCCATTAGTTTGTCCAAACCTTGTCCTTTGACCAATTTGGTAGGTTTTATTTCAATGTCGTATTCCAGAATAACTGCAATCCATTTTCCTCTTCTGCCATTCGGATTATATTGGGTCAGTATATCCTTAACCACTGTGTTTGGGACGTATGCAATTGTGTGAGAGTGGAGAATATAGACCCTAAAATATTTTATATCCTTTACCAGAGCGAAGGCTTGTTTCTCCATAATGTTATAGTTCAATGTTGCATCTCTTAAGTCTTTGTTGAAAAAATCTATGGGTTGCTCATACCCTTCACTATTTTTTTGCAACAATACTGTTGCTATAGTGTGCTCAGATGCAAAGGAGAAGAGGTAAAATTCTTTGGTATAGTCTGGGATAATCAGAACTGGATCTTTGGTGAGAGCATGTTTCACTTTCTCAAATGATTGTTTGGACTCAGCGTTCCATTTGATTTTGGTGTCCTTTTTTAACATATTGGTGATATTCTTGAGAAGTTCAGCCAAGTTTTGTATGGATCTTCTAAGGAAATTTATTTTACCAATGAAAGATTGTAGTTCTTTGAGGTTCCTAGGGTGTTCAACCCTCTGGATGGCTTCTATCCTGTTGGGGTCTATCTTAATTCCATATTTTGAGATTATGTGTCCTAGTAGTTTTCCCTCCTCTAACCCAAAGAGGCTTTTCTTAGGATTCAATGAAATCCTGAATTTCCTACACTTCTCAAGCACACATTTGAGGTGGAGTAAATGTTCTTCGTCGGATTTGGAGTAAACAGTTACATCATCTAGATAAATGACTATAAATTTCCCAGTCTCATCCACAAAGGCAATATCCATTGCTCTTTGGAAAGTAGCCCCAGCGTTCATCAGACCAAAAGGCGTCTTCACATACATGAAGGTTCCCCAGGGTGTGGTAAACGTTGCCTTCTCTTGATCTTCCGTATGGACCAGAACTTGGTTGTAACTAGAGACACCATCCAATAAGGAGATCCAGCTAGATTCGACCACCTTTTGTAAAATATGGTCCATTTTGGGTAAAGGGTAATTGTCTTTTAGGGAGACTTTGTTCAGATTTCTGAAATCTATACAGAGTCTGATCTCACCATTTTTCTTCCTGGTTGGAACTAGGTTAGAAACCCATTTAGAAAATCTTAAGGGGACTATAATCTTGGCATCATACATATTTTTTATTTCTTTCTCTATCAGGGGAAGCAACTTAAAATTAATTCTCCTAAGTTTCTGTCTGAAAGGTTTGTGTTCTTCTTTTATGGGAATCTGGTGTTGTATGATACTTGTGTCATAGGATTTTAATTCCTCATAACCCCAAGAAAAAATATCTATATATTCCTTAAAAAGTGCAATGTATTTGCTTTTTTTCTCTAGTGGCAGGGATTTAGATAGTTTTACCATTTTGGGGTTTTCTTCTGTTTCTATGTTGCAATATTCAACCTCTTTACCGCTAGCTTCAATTTTAGGTTTGTTGGCCACATCGTTAAAATCAAACAAATCTTCCAATAGAACTAAACCTCTAGGTAATACATTATTTTTCAATTGCAGAATATCAGAATGTACATCATTTTCATTGAATTCTTCAGCATCTATTGTATTTACACTGTTATTCTCAAAAGCAGATTTATTTACAATTTCGCCACCATTTTCTAAATCTATGTTTGTACATTCAAAATCATTTTTACATTGCATAAAATCTTCAATTTGATCATCATTTCCAAATACCTGCCAATATCTGATGTTGTCAGGAACGGTGGGTCTGCACTTCACCTCCATTGTGTACTTGTGAGTGGGATGAAAAGGGATTTTAAAGATAGTTGTTGACGTAGCCAGTCCATCTGCGAGTATATTTTGTCCCCTAGGAATCACCTGCAAGTCAACCTCGGTAAAGCATTGAAGAGAATCTAAAACAGCATTCCTATAGGCTCTAAATCTGGGATGTTTTGTTGCATAATCACCTTTGATTTGCTTGATAATCAATTCAGAATCACCCCTTACCATTATCTGCTTAGCACCAACCTTATTCAACAATTTCAGGTCGAGCATTAAAGCCTCGTACTCGGCTATGTTGTTAGTACATTGGAAGCTCAATTTATAGGAATGATTCTCAGAGTATTTTGATATGTGGTTATGCATCCACACTCCCGCTTCAGCCCCTTATTTACTCACAGCACCATCGAAGTCCATGCTCCAGAAGTCTGTTGGCAATTCCTCACTTTCTTCAATCATGGGGGTTCTTATTTCGACAACTTCTTTATCATCCTTTGGATTAGGTGCATCATCCTCCAGTTGTGCGATTTGTTCTTCAAAATTATCGTCGCTATATAGAATGAAAGAATCAAGGTCAGAGTGTGCGGAATATAGTGGGTAATTGTGTGGATCTTCCTGAATACTGACCATATACTTCATCAGTGTTTCCCTATAAAGTCTTCTCTGTTGACCGAAAACCAGAATGGTGGCGTAGGACATATCGAGCTACAGGGTTCCTCTCAATTTAGCTCCCCAAGACCTTGACATCAGCATCCCATACTTCGGGGGAATATCTTCCACGATGATGTCCAACACCAAATTCTTCGTCGGGATTTGAGCTAAGGTGATGCATAAGTCTTTAATCTGGCCTATACATTTGACCTTGTTGGAGTCAAAAGAATGCAAATCTTTGTAGAATCTGGTGACCTCGAGTCCCAACTTTTCCATCATGGCTTTGGGCAGCAGGTTGTGAGAGGCGCCTGAATACAGCATAGCATTGTGTAATATTAGATCGTGGATATTTAGGTTGATGTAAAAAGGGGCCACGACACCATTATCAGTTTGACCATCAACTTCAGAACCGAATAGGAGCTCAGGTCGATCATTGGCAAGGTTAACGGTGTCAGAGTGGTGTACAGATCTGACATTCAAGGATTTGGTACCTATATCAGGTTCGATGCTTAAAGATTTTATCACCTGAGACCTGTAAGCGTTCTTGTTCATTAGCTCGGAGAGGGGAATAGGAGTCTTCAATTTTGCTAGTTCCCCTTCAAGGATGAAAGGACCAGTGCCTTTGTTTAAACCCTGTACTTATGATTTATCGATAGAAACTCTGTGAGAAGGCGCACCTGTTTGAGTGGTTGATGAAAATTTTGTCCGACTTGTTCTCTTAAGAATTTATGTAGTTTTTTGCACGAGAGATTTAGCGTCATTCCGCCCAGGGGATTTCTTGGGAATGTTTTCTGAGGTTTTCTTGGTTTCAGCAGCCTTTTTCGGAGAGTTCTCGTTAGTCTTATTACTCTGCAAATTATACTGCTTGTGAACCTCCATTATAGAGTTCTCAAGGGCTTGTTGTTTTGTTTTCTCATCTTCCTCATTTACCTCTATTTGTGAAAGGAGAAATATTTCATGTTCTTCCTGGGTGAGGAAAATAGATTCATGATCGTGATCATGATCGCCCATTATATTTATATGAGTATCATTAAACTCCCCAATTACTTATTAGCCATCATCAACATAGTTTTTCTGGAGAGGTGGTCTAATATGTTGATCAGGTCCCCTTTGTTCCCGTGATCTCTAGGATCCCTCTGTCTAATTTGAGATGGATTTCTTCTAAAGTTTGTGTTCCTGATTTGAGGGGAAGCTTGGTTCTCTCTAGGTGGGTTCCTATCAGTCATGGTGAGTCTCTTCATCATTTTATCCATAGCTCTGGCAAGAGAGTCTAATTTGGCATCTGATGAGGATGTGGAAGGTTCTTCTTTGATGGTAACCCTCTTTTTTGTTCTCTGCCTGGCCCTTTTGGCCAAAAGATTT
>ML794751.1:107955-137411 GCA_009831015.1 Picea engelmannii | reverse complement strand
GGACCAAATCAAATAGCCTTGGGAGGCTGAAACTGCACTTCATCAGCAATCTACTACTCTTAGAGATCATTAGATATGACTTTTTCCTATTTTGTTTTGATTTTCCATTTTTAGTATTCTAGATCCATTTTTATAGGATATCATCCTAAACTTGTTGCATCTATTTTGATTTGACTATTTTTAGTAAATCTGATCCATATTTCAAGGATCTAGATTTCATCTTGTAAGGCTATAAAGCCAAAGACATTTGGAGCACTACAGGTTCAATCTAAGAGACATTTTCTAGCCATTGAACTTGACTTCTTATTTTGATAATAGAATCATAGTCCTCTTTTGTTTTCAATATCATATTCTTTCATATATTTCATGACTCTACACTTTATTCTAGTTTAGTTTAGCTTTTAAGAACTGTCATCTTCTTATTAAGCTCATAAACTTGGATTAAAGAATTTCTTGTTGTCTTGTATGACCCTGCATATGGTTGTATTTGGTTATCTGGACTAGAAGTCTTCATCCCCTTTTTTCAACTCTGTTGTCTGATTATTGTTCTCTAAAATCACTATTTTATTCAGATACATGATGAGTAGTTACTTTCATTAGCTATTGAGTCATCTTATTGTTCCAAGCATACAAATCTACCATACTCTTAAGTTACCAAGCACCTTTGTTCTACAACCACAAAGGGTTTCTTGGAGTGATAACACCATCAACCTGTCATCCATTAAAGGTGACCTTATCTTTTGCTTGTTTAGAGATATGGATTGGTTTTCACTCAAGCTTACAACATGAAATCCGTATAGGATCATATTTTAAATTTAAAAATGGGATGGTTAATACCTCTCCCTCTCTGAAATGTGCGTTGATGTGTTGGAATGTTGGCGCATTTGCTGAGGTGGAGTGATGCTCTTGCATCACAAAATGATGCATTAGGAAAAATATTTACCTTAGGTTGAGTTTGCTTATAACAATGGGTATCAAGAATCTCTAAATATGAGCCCATTTGAGGCACTTTATGGTATAAAGTGCAACACACTAGTGAGTTGGGACAACCCAGTAGACCACACAGTGGTTGGGCCAGATCTGCTCCAGGAAATGGAAGAGCATATGGTGAAGATGAGGAAGAATTTAAAGGCTGCCCGAGACAGGCAAAAAAGTTGAGCAAATAAAGGAAAAACCCACCAAGAGTTTAAATTGGGTGACCATGTGTTCTTGAAATTAAAAGCAAGATGTAGTTCCCTAAAGTTGGGAAATTGTTATAAGTTGGTAGCACGCTATTGTGGGCCATTTGAAATCCTAGAGAGGATTGGTCCCGTCGCATATATGCTTGCACTATCTGCATCATTGTGTATTCATAGTCTTTTCCATGTATTTTTTCTCAAAAAGTATGTACTTCATGATAATCATTCCATTGATTGGAATGTGATTCAGGTGGAACTAGAAGCGATTTTCTAGTGCAATCAATTTTCATATTGGATCGAAAAATCAAACAGCTCCGGAATCGAGCCATGGGTCTAGTAGAGGTCCAATGGACCTGGTACGGTCCTAAGGATGCAACTTGGGAGTACCAGGATGCTATGTGGGTAGAGTACCCCCATATTTTTGAATACTTTTGAAGTTTTTGTATGAACATGTGTATATAATGCATTGGGGACAGTGCATAAATTAGGGGGAGGGGAATGTAATACCCCTAATCCGAACCCTAATTGTAAATGAAAATGTAAATGTACATTTAGGCTGGTGAGTCGTAGACACCAAGTGTTGGTTTAGTTTTTCACACACCTAAGTAATGCGCGAGGATTGTTTCCAAAGAAAAGAGAGTGCACATTCCATAGTGTTGCACGTACCTGAGTAAGTGCACATGGATTTTGCATCAAGGGAATGGTGTACACATTCCATAGTGTTGCACACACCTGAGTAAGTACGTGAGGATTACCTTGAAGTTCACATCGAACCGAGTTATATATATGTATATGTATATGTATATGAGGTCGGAGAGCCTATGTGTGGTTATTGGGCTGGTGATCCAGGATGCAAAAAGGCTAGTGCACCTATCCTTGTAAAATGTAATCACACTCAAATTATTAATAATATCACATCATTGTGCGCAAACCAATCATATGAAAAGAGACGGGGGGATAAACTCCACCGAAAATGGAAAAGGGGGGCCTAAATCCAAGGGATTATTTTATTAATATTTATGAAAAGAATAATTTATGGATATTTATTTATTCTAAGTTCCTAAGGGATGGGAACGAGTCACCAAGTAGCTAAAACTAATTCTGAAGGTGACATGTGTCCATTTATGACCATGCAAATATATAGTTGAACCTTAGTGTATTTTGTGGGGGATTCACTCATTTTTCTTCATCGGTCGGACCATCTGAACGGGGAATGGCCATTACCTTATCTACAAAGAAAACCTTGGAAAGGGGTTTTTCCATCTAGTAACCAGAGTCTTGTTGTCAAAGAGACGGGTTGTCAAGCCCGTGACCATTCTCTCCAGGTGATGATTTATTGTTAAAGAGGTGGGTTTTCAGGCCCATTATCTTTCTCTCTGGGTGAGACATTTGTTGTCAGAGAGGTGGGTTGTCAGGCCCGTGAGAATTTTCTCCAAGTGAGAGATTTGTTGTCAAAGAAGCAAGTTGTCAGGCATGTGATCATTCTCTCTATGTGAGATATTTTCTAGGAATTGTTCCCTGGTGCATTGGACATTAGTTACAGGGCTCTGAGAGTTCATGTCGGGCCTGTTGTTGAAGCCCTGGAAGGGAAGTGGGGCAGTCAAGGGACTGTTGACTAGAGAAGGGGCACACTTCATGGGGTGGGATAGGCATGTGGGGAATGAGAGATTGTAGGCTAGTTACAGCAGTTTATCACCTTGAACTGAGCAATTTTTTTTATTATCAGACCTTAGCCTAGCATTAGGAATCATTTTTCCCTGGTGGAGTTTAAGCCCTAGCTCGGGGGTGACTTGTTGTTGAAAGTATATGAGCAACAGAGTCTATGGTTGGGAGGAACGTTTGAGCTCTGTGCGCAATTGGTGACTCTTTATAAAAAAATAAAAAAAAGTGTCCTTTATGTGCTTATCTAATTTAATGTGTGCTTAATTATCTATGTCTAATATGGATTTATTTCCTGTATGACTTGTATATAATTAATTGTCATTATTTTGTAGTATGTTCTTTGTACATGTAAGCATGATGTTGTATTCAGTAATTATTGTCACACATGCAGAATATGACAATTATTAAGTATTTGTGTTAGTTAACTTTGTAACAATGGTCATGAGTTTCTGAGGCAAGGCTAGAATTTATGTGTGTGCGGGGAAATAATATGTGCGCACAAGAGGCTGGAATTGAAGCAGATTTGCGCACACAAGGAGAATTGAATCTGGGTGTGGAACTAGAATGGTTGTGTGTGCAGTATTATTCATGTGTTTAGAGTGGTTACACACGCAGTAATACTTGTGTGCACTAAATGATTGTGCACTTAGTTGCATTATGTAATAATTTAGTTGTTATAACTGGTGTCTGAAGAGGAAAGTTTGTGTGGTGTGATCTAGCTTGGGATCATGCACGTTATCTCACGTGTTCTTGCAAAGATTAACGTTATAGTGTAGAATCTACACACTAGATTTTTGGAGTGGCATTGCTCAACAGTAAGTTGGGGATATTACAAAGTGGTATCAGAGCTATATTTAACAAATTTGCAGTAGTGAAGACGTCACAATGGAGTAACAAGACCCAGCTAGGAGGTTGGGTATGTTACAAACTGCATCTAGCTAGTTCATATCAAATGAGTTAAATCTCCAAGCCATCTCAACTAGATGCAATATAGTCCTAAGCGTAATCTTTATAAATTTAAAAGTTGTGAACAAAAATTGCTTATTTTTCTTTTGCTCAAAGAAGAAGGACCATTTTTAATACTATCTACAAACCTCTCTCAAAAATAGACTCATAGAAATACGTGCCCTTTCTTGTGAGGAAATCCTAGGCTTCCATAATCAAACAAGGAGATTCATTATCATTCAACATGCACTTGAGTCTACAAAAGCATCTTGGTTTCTATAGAATTGAAATGGAGACTTGTCTCTGAAGAGATAGATACCAATATTTTATCATATCTTCCTCAAATATTAGATCTCCTCATGATACCAACCTCTCAAAAGTGTTAAAAAAACAAAGCAAAAACCAGGTAGGAAGCCATGAAAAATCTCTTGATATTTTTAAATTTGCCCATTGGTGGGCAATTTCCTTGGAAATACCTTCACCCTAATCAAAGATTGTCTTATTATGCAAAGTGTAGTATGTGACATATAAAGAATACATGGGCACATGCGTCGTAGTCTCTTGTCCAATTAGTCTAGCCAAATTTCAAGCCATCTCTAAATAGGGTTCATCCAATTCACTAATATCAACCAGGTACTCCCTAACAATCGTGTATGGGTTGCAAAAGCCAATTCACTAATATCAGCCAAGCACTCCCTAGAAATATTATCTAGGTTTCAAAATCCATCACCATGTGCATCCCAAGAAAGCATCAAACTCAGACACCTTGAAGAATTTTGTTGGATCTAGGTGGCACAGCTTTCTCTTAGCCTAGGGAGACTTAGCATTCTTTTGAATGTTAAGGGCATCAAAGGCATATACATTTTCCCTTCCTCTTAAAACTTCACTGACTTATGATTGGCATCAAAGTTTTTGGCATAGAAGCACACCACCACTTCTCTGAAATCAAAGACTTTTGCCACACACCCATCCTTTGTCAACGTTGATGTCCAAACTTGCTTTGTATCCTCCTCCTACATTTCTAAATACCAGTCTAGAGAAAATATTTGTTACTTTGAGCCAGTGTGTTGAAAGTGTTTCAAAAATTCTTTGTATTTCCCAATGCAGATCCCAAACACACAAAGAGTATGTACACAATGAGGTCAATCGATTCTATGGAACCCGCCAGTGTCTTGTTTCTAGCCGGACTTGAGAGTACGTATATCTTAAGATCCAGATTGCAGTCAAGTTTGAAAGAAATGATTGGACATGCTACAAATAAGATTGGACATGTTGCAAGTACTGTTGGGTTTGTCATGATATTGAGACTTGGACATGTGAAAAAATTGATATGCGTGGCATTATGAAAATTTCAAGAGGGTTCTAAAACTCTAAACATAACCCTAATTATAGATATCATAACCTAGCACAATGAGAAAAAAAGGGTTCACTTTATTTAGCCATTATTGTAGCTCCATAGTATGAATTGTGAATGAAACAAATATGAACAATAAATGATGTATCTCACTCATCACCATTGTAGGATAGCACATAAGAGAGGAAATTTTTGCATTGTAGAAAGTATTCCAATATGCCAAACATGTTCTCATGTACCCACACAATATATACCATAGAAGGAAAAAGGGGAACAATGATGTTAATAGGAGGACCACTATCTTTGTGGACACCTCCATTGGCATAAGAATCATGGTATATTGGGACTTTAATGTTGTCACAAGATAGAGCTTACAAATGCGGGATAGCATTTAAGAGGAGAGGAGAGAATCACCTTCAAAACTCTTAGAGACTAAACAAGGCATAAGTTTACAAACATTGCATTAAATGACATTTTTGTAACATTTCACCATTAAAATTGTATTACAAACCAATCATTAACTCCCTTTTTTATTATTATTAGCTTTTTCTAATGCATCCTTCGTAAAAAGGTTTTGGCATAGATCATGAGTTACTAAATCATAGTTTCCAAGAGATTTTGGAATGAGCATTAGTTTTTCCATGAGAAAATTCATTCACGTCCATATGACCATCTTTTCTAGTAAGATTTTGGAAAACTTATATTAATAATTTTCTTCTAGAAATTTACATCGAGAGGAAAAACTTATGCTCACTTACAATCAAATAGGTAACCAAGAGCATCAACTATTATCACATATAGATATGACGCCAACATGCACCCCTGCCAGATGGAACGTTGCAATGCGATAAACTCTGATAGCACACCATTCATACTTACTCTTGCAGAGGTTTTAGAAAAGAGATTTGACAGATGATACACAACGAAATCTAAGACAATCCAACATGTTGAGGATGAAGTATCATTCAATTCTATCATAACCTTTATCAAAATCAATTTTGAACAAGAGTGCCTTTTTCCCGATCTCCCGATCCCACTCAAGGCCCTATCTTTGACATCTTTAGTTCCTACATGTTAGATAATGTTGAGGCACATGGCCTTCGTTAATTACTTCAGTGTTTTGCTATACATTATTCCCACCAAAATTTCAATACGTGTTAAAGGATTTTTTTATTTCTTATCAAATTCCATGGAGACTACTCCCCCTTTTTCCTAATATCCATTTCTTCAACGATAAAGAGAAAGACTCTCTTGTAGTCTGAGCTAGACATTTGAAACCCGAAGCATCATTGAATTATTGATTGTGAACCTAGGAATTGGGTTATGAAAATAAATTAGATCCAAGCATAGAAAGAGTGCACCCTTGTGGATTAATAGCCTCATCTCATGGGTGGCCTCTATTGCAGAGAGAACTGGTGTAGAAGGAAGCCTATGGTTGGGTGGAATTTTCCTCGTTTGTAGAAAGTTGGTGGACAATTCCAAATAGATAAGTGCTCATAAATGCATATATGAATTGTGTTGAATTGATACTGAATTGTTATTGTTTATGTCATGGTTGAATTAATTTCTAATTCATTTAGTTATAATTGATTTTTGTATCCTTCGTTTATAATTTAAGGTTTCATGAATAATTGAATGGTTACATTTATGTTGCATAAATTTATGTTGACATGCATGCTTATGGTAAATAGTTATTAACAAAACAATGAGTTTAGTTCCATAGTAAAATGGTGTGGATTTGGGTGGTTAAATGAAGTGCCCCATATCTTCAAATTGAACAAAGGATATTTGGTATGTTACAAAATAATATCAAAGCTATTGGTTACAGCACTGAAGTTGTATGGGCCAAAAGTCAGCTTTATATGAAGAAATTGTAGCTTGTGTGACAAGTGTTTAACAAAATTTATCCATGAGAATAGTTGGGAAAATTTGAAGTTTGAAAATGTTGAATTGAGTATTTCAATTTCCCAAATGAAAGGTTGTTAGAGTATTAGGATAGCTTATGGATTATTTCATCTATATTTCGACTAATCATGTTGAGTACACATACATTGAGCATTCCAACTGAGAATTGAGATTTGCAGCGCTTGATTTCGACATTCAGACTAAAGATTCTGAGATTCTCATTACATCAACATAATAACAATGACCTGAAGATAAACACATATGGGGTAGAATGACACAAGATTATGACTTTATATATGAAGTAAGAGCATAGTCCCATGGGATGAAACCTTGAAGGCCAATCAGACAGAGTTAGAGTTATTGATGTAACAAGGTAAGAGTGAAACTATTGTGCAGGAGCAGATGAACACAAAACTGACAAGTGTTCATTGAAGGCACCTTGAGAGAATGCTATAACAATGGATTGTGAGACTCCATTCTGGTGAGGTTTCAAGATAGGCACTAAAGATTCACTAGTTACACCAAGATCTCTCATTAGACAAAGACAAGGCAAAAGAGTAACAGGGCATAATGAACTTTCCTATACATGTATCTTCATAGCTAGTTTATGCTAATTTACCTATATAGTATGCATGGTTAATGCAAGGTAAGGATTTGATGCTAATTTACCTATTTAGTATGCGTGGTTGATGCAAGGTAAGGATACTTTGATAGGAGAGACATGGGATGTAATAGCACAATTGCTTTAAGAGTAACAGGGCATAATGAACTTTCTATACATGTATCTTATTATTTGGTTGATGCTAATTTACCTATGTAGTATGCATGGTTGATGCAAGTTAAGGATACTTTGATAGGAGAGACATGGGATGTAATAGCACAATTTCTTTAAAGATGAATCAAGATTTTGATTTTAGGGGAGACATAAAAGTAGCATTATAAGCTTATTTGCTCTTGTTTTTTTTTATCAATAGGATGATCCCCAATTTTTAAAAAAGGAGATTTGAACTGAGGTGGGTGGTATTATCACGGTTAATCCCAATCACTATGTCCCAACCACTAGAGCGTTTTGATTTTAGGGGAGACATAAAACTAGCATTATAAGCTTATTTGCTCTTGTTTTTTTTTTATCAATAGGATGATCCCCAATTTTTTAAAAAGGAGATTTGAACCGAGGTGGGTGGTATTATCACAGTTAATTCCAATCACTATGTCCCAACCACTAGAGCTTCCCCTGACCAGCACCATTATAGGCTTATTATATGTATAAATTGTATAAGTACCATGTGCTTAATATAAGACAAGGTTGGTTGACCCGTACTTATCATACTTTATTGTGTTTATTATTGGTAGTTTTTTTAATGTTGTTTTGAAAGAGCTCCTTTCAACAAGAATAATGAAAATTACAAGAGGGTTCTAAAACTCTAAACATAACCCTAATTATAGATATCATAAACATAGTACAATGAGAAAAAAGGGTTCACTTTCTTTAGCTATTATTGTTGCTCCATGGTATGAATTGTGAATGAAACAAATATGAACAATAAATGATGTATCTCACTCATCACCATTGTAGGATAGCACATAAGAGAGGAAATTTTAACATTGTAGAAAGTATTCCAATATGCCAAACATGTTCTCATGTACCCACACAATATATCCCATAGAAGAAAAAAGGGGAACAATGATGTTAATAGGAGGACCACTATCTTTGTGGATACCCCCATTGGCATAATAATCATGGTATATTGAGACTTTAATGTTGTCACAAGATAGAGCTTACAAATGTGGGATAGCATATAGGAGGAGAGGAGAGAATCACCTTCAAAAATCTTAGAGACTAAACAAGGCATCAAGTTTACAAACAATGCATTAAATGTCATTTTTGTAACATTTCACTATTAAAATTATATTAGAAACCAATCATTAACTCCCTTTTTTATTATTATTAGTTTTTTCTAATGCGCCCTTGGTAATAAGATTTTGGCATAGATCATGAGCTACTAAATCATAGTTGCTAAGAGATTTTGGAATGAGCTTTAGTTTTTCCATGAGAAAATTCATTCACGTCCATATGACCATCTTTTCTAGTAAGATTTTAGAAAAATTATATTAATCATTTTCGTCTAGAAATTTACATCGAGAGGACAAACTTATGCTCACTTTACAATCAAACAAGTAACCAAGAGCATCAACTGTAATAACATATAGATACGACACCAACATGCACCCCTGTCAGATGGAACGTTGCAATGTGATAGACTCTAATAGCACACCATTCATAATTACTCTTGCAAAGGTTTTAGAAAAGAGAGTTGACAGATGATACACAATGAAATCTAAGCCAATCCAACATTTTGAGGATGAAGTCCCATTCAATTCTATCATAACCTTTATCAAAATCAATTTTGAACAGGAGTGCATTTTGCCCAGTCTCTCGATCCCAATCATGGCCTTATATTTGACATATTTAGTTCCTACATATTAGAAAATGTTGAGGCACATGGCCTTCGTCAATTACTTCAGTGTTTTGATATACATTATTCCCACCAAACTTTCAATACTTGTTAAAGGATGTTTTGATTTCTTAGAAAATTCCATGGAGATTACTCCCCCTTTTCCTAATATCCATTTATTCAATGATAAAGAGAAAGACTCTCTTGTACTTTGAGCTAGACATTCAAAACCCAAAGAATCATTGAATTATTGATTGTGAACCTAGGAATTGGGTTGTGAAAAGAAATTAGATCCAAGCATAGAAAGAGTGCGCCCTTGTGAATTAATATCCTTAGCTCATGGGTGGCCTCTATTGTAGAGAGAACTAGTGTAGAAGGAAGCATGTGGTTGGGTGGAATGTTCCTTGTTTGCAGCAAGTTGGTGAACAATTCAAAATAGAAAAGTGTTCATAAATGCATCGATGAATTGTGTTGAATTAATACTGAATTGTTATTGTTTATGTCATGGTTGAATTAATTTTCAGTTCATTTAGTTCTAATTGCTTTTGTTAGCCAGTGTTTATAATTCAAGGTTTCATGAACAATTGAATGGTTACATTTATGTTGCATAAATTTCTATTGACATGCTTGCTTATCATAAATAGTTGATAACAAAACAATGAGTTTAGTTCCATAGTAAAATGGTGTGGATTTGGGTGGTTAAAAGAAGTACCCCATATCTTCAAAGTGAACAAAGGATATTTGGTATGTTACATAATAATAGAAAATCTATTGGTTACATCACTGAAGTTGTATGGGCCAGAAGTCATCTTTATATGAAGAAATTGTAGCTTGTGTGATAAGTGTTTGACAAAATTTATCCATGAGAATAGTTGGGGAAAATTTGAAGTTTGCAAATGTTGAATTGAGTATTGAAATTTCCCAAATGGATGGTTGTTATAGTATTGGGATAGCGTATGGAGGCATAAATGAAGAAATTCTTGAATTTTAGAGTTAGCTCTCTAAAAATTTTGGGAAAATGTAGTTTGTTGGCTAAGTGTTTGATAAAATGTCCATGAGGAGAAAGGATGGTATAGAGCCATAACTTCCCGATTTAGAATCCCAAATTCGGTATGGATGTAATCAATAGAAGGCTAATTCAAAGGGGAATAATTTTGAATTTTAGAGTTAGCTCTCTAAAAATTTTGGGAAAATGTAGTTTGTGGGCTAAGTGTTTGACAAAATCTCCATGAGGAAAAAGGATTGTATAGAGCCATAACTCCCAATTTAGAAGCCCAAATTGGGTATGGGTGTAGTCATTAGAAGGATAATTCATAGGGGAATAATTTTGATGGCTCAGACCTTGGAAAAATGCTTTAGAATTATTTAGAATTTGAGAAGAAGAAGAGACTAGTAGCCTTGATTTGATAAACTGATGAAATACATAATTATCAGCATTTGAAAGAAAATGGTATAGGCCTGGAATTGAGATGTATCTAATAGTTTATTGGTATGCACACTTCTTGCAAAATTGGAGCTACAACAAGGACAAGTAAATAATAGAATTGAAGAATTTTTATTTTTTTAACAAAAACAGAGTAAAATTTATATTAAAAAAACTGTGAGTAAACGCAAGAGTACAAAATCTGTGCTACGTGAGTTGTAGAAAACAAAATTCACTCCCTTGAATGCTCCCATAAGAAAGTGGTGATAAGGGGCAGTGTTTTATAGTATTCTAAATCCTATTTGAGCATCTACAGTGAAAATCATGCAAAAAGATCCTAATAAAAGCACAGTGAAACACAACATACACTTAACATTTGTTTTGGTCCAATGCAGAGGAGTCTTCTTCTGTTGGAGGCCACAAATTTAGATCCATTCACGGTCGAGGTTTTGGTGAGGAAGCTCCATCAAATATGGCTATAGTCGGGGAGGCTGAAGGCGACGCAGGCCCAACCACAAATTGAAGAGCTTCTATCTGTTTCCTTAACGCTTCACATTCATCCTTGTTCCTTTGTTGTTCTCCCCAATGTTGAATGGTAATTTCAATTATGGATAGAACTTGGGCTGAGAGAGCTCTGAGTTGAATTTGCAAGTTTTTCACCGTGCTCACCAACTCATTGTGCTCTTCCACTGAAACCGTGTGCTGATTTCCAGGTCTCCTTCTCATTTTTCCAAATTTCCTTGCGTTGTTTGTTTGTATTATGTGAGAGTTTGTATTTGTGCTTAAGGAAGGATATTTTCTCTTCTCTGTGAAGTATGGATAATTCCTATGAAATGAGCCACACCTCCTCTAATATGCTCCATCACCCTTGCTGAATTCAACGAACAGATCCGATTTCCCAATTTTGAACATGAGCTGCAGCCGTGCCTGCTGCTGATATTGGTATTGTTCACATTACTTGAAATCAATGAATAGTACACCCAAGGCATCATGTTGAATAGGTTCCTCCCACTCCAGGCCCTTATTCCACATGCAAGAGAAGTTGTAGGGACAATGAAATGACTTCCCAAGTCGGGGGAGAAGGTGATAAAGAGCAGGGTGGAACGCGATGAGGTGAGGGGGGAGGCATCAAGGTGTCGAGAGGTGAGGTGAGGAAGCTTGTGGAAACTTCCAAGTGTGTCAGATTTCAGGGGCATTGGGGAGGATTTATGACAGGATGAGTTCGTGACCTAGGCCAGGAATTTCCAAGTGTCTCGCTGAGTGGGCAGGTGTGTTGGTTTCCATGCATCAAGATCCTGACAAATTTATGACGTAGTCATGGGATGGGTTTGTAATGAGTGAGGCCATTGACTACTAACGATCCTTTCTGGAGGGAGATGGCCATATTTTCTTGGGTTTCATCCATTTGATTGTTTCTTCGGAGGACATGGAAGAGGGAGATATTGGAGAAGTGATTAATAATTGCCAAAATTTGTTGGAGTATGTCCTTTAAGTGAATATTTTGGGGGTGGGATTTTTTGCGTGCATGGTTTATAGTAATCTTAGAGTCATCGATCACCGAGAGGGAGTGGATGCTTAGGATTTTAGCAAGAAGAATACCTTGGTACAGGGCATAAGCTTCGGCTTGGTTATTGGTTGTGATTCCAAGGCTCCAATGGAAGGAGAGTGTTTGATTTCCTCATGGGAAAATAATGACCCCTCTCGTTCCTTCCACCCCATTTTAAGAATTGAAGAATATTATTGAAGAAGATACATGGAACATGGATAAATACCCAATATCGATGAAGAAGAAGTTAAAGACCAGAATATTAGCATAGAAGAGATAGAGTCTAACAAGAATAGAAAGAGAATGGAATCATTAGAGCTAGTAGAAATTATAAGGATCTTGAAGATGGAGGTGCAGAGTTTTAGATTTGACAATGAAAATATGTTGAAATATCAAGAGGAGCAAAATCAGTGAAACACTCAACTACTACAAAGCTTAAATAATTTGCAAAAGCAAATGAAGAATGGAGCAGGTTCAAGGTATGATGAACGAGGCAGAGTTCATTCAAGAATAAAACAACACGGAAGATCCAAGCACTCAATAAGTGATACCAAAAATAAAACACATCATTACTCAGTATAACATTCAAAGAGGAATCCATATGCAACCAAAGAATCATAGAGCAACCCAAAAGTGTCTTGATTCAAACATCAAAGGAGAAGGTATGGGAAAAACAAGTTGCAAGGAGAGCTTAGGAAGATCATGCCACCAACTTTTGATGGTGGAAACAATATGGGAGAGGATTCTCAAGCTTGGTTGTTGGGAAAAATAAAGTACTTTCAGATGCATAGCTACTCATCTGATCTAAAAGCCATAATTTCTATATACAACCTATTATCACCTCACATTTTCTCATAAGAGACATGCAGGTGATATTTCAAAAGTATCATCAATTGATAAGAACACATCATGATAACACTATATGCTAATTTAAATCGCCTCAAAGAGAAAGAAAGAAGCCTTTGAAAGTGATATTGTATACACTTGCATGACCTACCTCCACTAACACTCATAAGAATTGTGCGAGATATCCTTCAAAACCCAAAAAACTATGTTTGCATGAGTGAAAGAAAACTTTTTGATGAATTTAAGGGAGAATGCCCAACTAAAGTATCTCTAGATTGATGTACAAGAGAAAATTGAACTCTCATCCCATTAATGAAAAGTACTTTGGCACCCCCAAAGTCTCTTTGAAGCATTGGGAACCCATTTTGAATGAACATCTTTCACACTGAAACCAATTCTTCATGGGGTTAATAATTTCCCTATAAATGATAATCAAGGGGAAGAATTTGAAGGAGAGAAGAATTGCAAGGTTATGTTGGAGGACTAAAATAGGGGATCAGTTATCTTACTCTCTCATCTCTATTATTCATTTCCCTCATGTTTGTTTGTGTTCTCTCCTCAAAGAACAAAGACTTATTCATTCACCATTGTTAGAAAGGGATTTTAATAAGCAAAAAGACCCATCCCATGGAGAGTGTTGGAGCCCATTTGCATCCAATGATTCTTCCAAGGTACGTTTACTCATTTATTATTTTCCATTGGACTAATATATCAGTATTGATTTTTCCCTCAAATTTCTTATGTTTAAGTGGAATTCTTGTGGTTAAATTTGTAGTTTAGTTGCATCCATGCTTTCTAG
The DNA here is from genome assembly GCA_009831015.1 of Picea engelmannii. Taxonomy (NCBI): domain Eukaryota; kingdom Viridiplantae; phylum Streptophyta; class Pinopsida; order Pinales; family Pinaceae; genus Picea; species Picea engelmannii. Next base: position 123,297 of record ML794751.1, on the reverse strand, counting down.
TTTTATTTTTTGTGGTAATATTCGTGTGTTTGTCCCACAACTAACTATTGTCTATGGTTGTAGGGTACCAGATATATTATAATAGCAAAAAACAGAAATATTGCAGAGAGTAACAGTGAAACAGCACATATATGAAACCACAACACCAAAATAATACCTTTATTGATAGGAAACAATGTTCAATTGCCTCTTCGAGGGGGAAACCTCCAGCAAAGAAGTGCTCTATTACAAGAAATCTACAGAAAAAAATTCTCATGACTCCTACTCTTACTTATATTAATTTTATCTTCTAAATATCATTCTAGAGGAATATCCTTCTAGAAGTGGAAGCTTCTATTTTGTGTTCTTAAATTGACTTATTCTAATTTATTAAATAGGTCTTATTAACTAATGTCGGCATTTATTACATGGAAATATATTATTCTATCTACATGAGGGGTTAGGGAGGTTAGGTCCCTAACATGCCCTCCCCCTTGAAAAAGAGCCTTGTCCTCAAGGATTGAGACGAGGAAACTATTGCAGAATGGTAGTTGGCTCCCAAGTGACATCTTCAGGAGTTGTATCTTTCCACTGCACTAACACTTCCTTGATGGTGCACAGATGGAGATGACACTCGTGTTGGTCCAAGACTACTTGTGGATGTAACCAAATGGAACCTTCTTCATCCAACGCAAGGAGACTGGTTTGAGTTTGGCACTTATTACCAATCACCGTCTTTAAGCATGAGACATGAAAAATAGGATGGAGCTTAGAATGACTAGTAAAATCTAACTAGCAAGCCACCTTCCCCACTCACTTGAGAATGGTATAAAGACCATAAAATTTGGGAGCAAGTTTATGACAGTGGTCTGTTTTGAGGGAAGTCTGCTTATAGGGTTGCAGACAAAGAAACACTCGGTCCCCTTCAGCAAATCGTCATTCAGAACGATCTTGATCTACTTCTTGATTCATGCAATTCTAAGCCATGACCAAATTTGTTTTGAGGGTGTGGAGAATGGCCTCATGAACTGCAAGATTGTTGTCAACCTCTCGAACCTTCGATACACATGTCATGTAGGAGAGAACCAATGATGGATTTTGTCCATATACTGCTTCAAAATGAGTCATGTGTGTAGTTGTACGGTAAGATGTGTTGTACCACCATTCAATGAGGGGTAACCACTGAGCCCAATGATTATGTCGTTCAGATGAAAAAAAACTCGAATAGGTTTCCAAACACTTGTTGACAACTTCAGTTTGGCCATCAGTCTAGGGATGATAGGCGGTGATGAGATGCAATTGGGTGCCCTAGAGATGGAACAATTATTTCCAAAAATTGTTGGTAAAAGTGGGATCTTATTCAGAGACAATAGAATGAGGCATGCCATGAAGATTGAAAATATTATCCAGAAAAATTTGAGCCATTGTGGATGTTCTAAATGGGTGTTGGAGAGAAAATAAATGAGCATATTTGGAAATACAATCAACTACCACTATGATCACTAATTTATTTCCTGATTTACGTAAGCCAACAATGAAGTCCATAGAAATATCCTTCCAAATAGTCGATGAAATCGGGAGAAGTTGTAGTGTTCCCACGGTCTTGACTGTTTCTCCCTTATTCCATTGACAAACATCACATTCAATCACAAAGATGCAGACGTCATGTTTCATACCATCCCATAAAAAAGAATGTTTGACCCTTTCATAGGTTTTGGTGAACCTTGAATGCCCAGTTGTGGAGGAAGCATGAAGCTATGAAATCACTGTGGATTTAAGTTGCAACTGTTTTCTCAGAAAAAAATAGCCTTTGTAGCGAAGCTCGTTATTGTGCCAAGAGAACCCAAGACAAATTGGAGAATTGTCTTGCAATTATTGGATAAGGATAGAAATGTTGGGGTCTTGTAGCCATTCCTGGTGAACATCTTGGAGCCAATATGGTACAATGAAGGAGAGAGAAAAAATGGATCATGCATCTTCATACTTCTGGGAAAGAGAATCAACAACCACATTTTATTTTCCCTTATTGTAAATTATCTCATAATCATATCCAAATAGCTTGGTCACCCATTTTTGTTGCTATGGGGAGGAAATTCATTGTTCCAGAAAATGCTTAAGGCTCTAATGATCAGTTTTAATTTGGAAGCCTTGGCCCAATAGATAAGTACGCCAGATATCAACGGCATGCTGAATAGCTAAAATTTCCTTTTCATAGATTGATTGGCCTAAATGGCGCTCCGAAATTTGTTTTCTAGTGAAGGTCATTGATCATCCTTCTTGCATGAGAATTGTGCCAATTCCTTTCGCTGATGCAGTACATTCCAAGACAAAAGTATTTTTGAAGTCGAGAAGGGCCAGGACAGGAGTTGTGCACATAGCCTCTTTCAATGTGTGGAAGGATTTATCAGCTATAGGATTCCAATTGAAATCATTCTTTTCAAGAAGAGCAGTGAGAGGTGCTACAATTTTTCCATAATTATTAAAAAATTTGTGATAGTATCCCATTAAACCCAGAAAACCATTCAAGATCTTGAGAGTTTTGGGGCGAGGTCAATCCTGCATAGCTTCAATTTTCTTAGAATCCGCCATTACACCATCCTTTCCAACAATATGACCCAAATACTCCACTTCTGAGGCGCCAAAGGAAAATTTAGATTTTTTGAGGAAAAGTTGGTGTTGAGAAAGGAGATGGAGAACTTGATCCACATGGGAAAGATGGTTTGTCCATGTTTTACTATAGATGAGAATATCATCAAAGAAAACTAATAAAAAATGATGGAGAAAAGGATGGAAGACATGATTCATGAGACTTTGGAAAGTGGAGGGGGAATTACACGAGCCAAAGGGCATGACCAAGAACTCATAGTGGCTCTCATCAGTTCAAAAGGACATCTTGGGAATGTCAGCCTCTTTATATGTATCTGGTGGTAACCAAACCAAAGATCAAGTTTAGTAAAGTATTGAGAACCACTCAATTCATCCAATATATCATCAATGACAGGAATGGGAAACTTGTCTTTGAGGGTGAGTTTGTTGAGAGCATGAAAGTCGAGACACATGCACCACATGCCTTATTTCTTGAGGACCATGACCATAGGAGAAGAATAGGGGCTGGTACTATGGAAGATGATACCCATGTCAAGCAATTCTTGAACAATTTTCTCAATTTCATTCTTATGGGAAAAGGGATGACAATACGAACGAACATTGGGAGGAATAGTGGCTCTCATCAGTTTGAAAGGACATCTTGGGAATGTCAGCCTCTTTCATATGTATCTGTTGGTAACCAGATCAAAGATCAAGTTTAGTAAAGTATTGAGAACCACTCAGTTCATCCAATAGATCATCAATGATAGGAATGGGAAACTTGTCTTTGAGGGTGAGTTTGTTGAGAGCATGAAAGTCAGGACACATGCACCACATGCCTTATTTATTGAGGACCATGACCATAGGAGAAGAATAGGGGCTGGTACTATGGAAGATGATACCCACGTTGAGCAATTCTTGAACAATTTTCTCAATTTCATTCTTATGGGAAAAGGGATGACAATACGAACGGACATTGGGAGGAAGACTGCCTGAAACTAGAGGAATGGAATGATCATGAAAACCAAAAGGGGGAAGGCCATGGGGAGTGGAAAAAATATTTTGGTGTTTGGAAAGTATAGATTGGAGGTTAGATGCACATATGGTGTCTCAACTACTTGAATGGAATTGATTTGGGAAATAATGTCTGAAAGTCCTTTTTTGAGGAGATTTTCCATTTGATGGGAACTGACGATCTCAAGGGATCCTGATGTGATGCCTTGGAAATTATATTGTTGGTCATCCTATTGAAATTGCATGGTCAATTCCTTAAAATACATGAGGATGGGACTGAGATTATGTAACCACTATGCACCTAACACAATGTCACAACCACCCATGTCGATAGAGAACATATGATATTTCAGGTTGTACTTGCCAATTTGGAGACACATTTTCACAACGTCCCCCACATTTCATGAAACTACATTTCCAATCATGATTTGAAAATTGTTGACTGCATGGATATAGCAATGGGTTTCTTGATCAATGCATCGATGAATGAAATTATGAGTTCTACCACTGTAAATTAGGATGATGACCTTCATATTTTTATTGTATCCAATTAGCTTAAGATTTTGGGGTGCAAAGAAGTCAGTGAGTGCATTCAATGAAATGATCGGTTCAACTTATGGTGGATAAAATGGCAGGGTGATAGGAGATAGATCAAGTAGATACGTTGCATGAGAATCCTCAACCTCATCATTAAAAACATCCTCAAATATGGTCTTGAGAAACTTTTGTTCCTTACACTTGTGCCCCGGAAAATATTTTTCATCACAATTATAGAAAAGACCCTTGAGTTGGTGTTCAACCATTTCTAAACGATTTAATTTTTGGATCTTGAGAGGGGTGGGATGAGGGGTAGGAGTGGGATGGTGAGGGCATGGAGGGAAATAAGGGTTGTGGTGTTGGGGAAAAATAACTTGTATGGATTCCTTGGCACATTGAGTAGCTTCCAACCACGTCTCGGGGCGAGTCATGAGGATTTGGGCTTGGATTTCATCCTTGAGGCCACTGATAAAGTATCCTCAGAAACAAGTATCAGAAATGCCCTCTATTCTAAAAGATAATTTCTCAAATGCAATGATAAACTCTTCCACGGTACTTGACTGTTTCAATTTGGTCAAATGGCCCAGGGAGTGTGTATCCTTGTCAAAATAGACATAAAGTTTGGCCACAAAATGTTTCCAAGCTACATATCCTTAGCGTGATTTTCGACACCATTTCCACCATTACCAACATTCAGGATCCAAATAGAGGACACCTTAACGAAGTTTTTCCAAGTCATCAGTGATGCCATGCAAGGAGAAGTAGTGTTCCATTTGAGTGACCCAACCAATGGGATCAGAGCCATCAAAATTGTTCACCTCCACTCGTTGAAGACGCAAATCATGATGAAAAGGGTTAGACCGAAACTACTCAGAATTGGAGAAATATATACCTTTGAGATTAAAAGTTCAGTCAGATGAGGAATGGATTCCAGGAATGGGCAGTTTTTCCAGTACCTTGGCATAAAATGATTCAAGTTGAGACTCAAGGTGGGATACAAGTTGGCTGGCAAGGTGGGAATTGATGTCCTTCTTCAGTTCCTCTTTCATGTAGCCCATTTGGGACTCAATGTGGGTAGTGATGTGGTTTTCAAGGTCTTGTTTGCGAGTGGTGGCCATGGTGAGGGGAAAACACAGGAAGAGGTGGGAAAGAAGGTGGTTGAAAATGGCAGGTGGGTTCATGAAAAAACAAGGCTTAAAAATGGTAGGTATCATTGTGATCAGGATGAAAAGAGGAGTCCAATGGAATAGGTCCCAAGTAGAGGTGTTAGGAAGGGGGTTGGGACCACAGGAAAAAAAAAGGCTAAAAAATGATAGGTAACAAATAAGGGTGCAGGCAGGCCCCATACCTGCAGTGTCAAAATTCCCAAATTCTTAATAGGAAAAAACAAATTCACAACTAGAATGCAAGAGGCAAGGTTGCACGGAAAAAAACTTGTTTATTCCTCATTTCTTATGTTTTCATCCTAAGGCTTTTGGTTTTTGTCAGGGTTCCTACAACCAAGGGTTTTCCCTCTGTTATAGCTCTATGATATATGTATGGGGTCGAACAGTAGTACTCAACCCAATATCATAGGGAACCAACTAAGGAGGCTAGATCATACCCTTAGTCATACTACCTGATTACCTAGGTACTAGAGAGTATCTTCCTGAGTGTTGTTCGCAGTGGCACTATAGCATTCAAGCAGCCGATAGGTTTATCAATGGAGGGTTTTAGGATATCTAGACCAATCCATATATAGGTGTTTTCTGATGTGATACCACTGGAAGGGGTACCAACAAGGGTTACAAGGGTGGCCAACAATGTGCACTTAAGTACCACTTGTATTCCATCCATGTATGATTCCCCAACTGCGGATTTATGCGTTGAACGACAGATATATGTAGTGTTAAGATGTTGGAACACGTATCTACCGTAGAAAAAATAATAACCCACAATTACTGATCCATATGGATTTCAGTGGCCTCCCACCTATTCCAACTGGTTCATTTTGGCAGTTTTCTTCCTAGTTTTCAGGCCCCCAACTTTCGGGGTCATTTTGAGGCCCTAAACAGTGTTTTTAGGGATTTCCATAGTCATACTATAAACAATGTCATATTCTGACGACATCATGTGTATTCCTCATATAGACCTTTCCAATGGGCTATCGTGCGCCTAAAATGGAGATCGTATGCAAACGTTACGACCCCGGGAAGTTGATGTATTAGCTTACCCCAACAGGGCCCACATGAATTTTGGCACTTCATCTCCTAGGGTTAGGCTTTTGGATGTCTACGGTTTTGGAATTCCTATTTATTGTAAAAAAGGATTGGAGAGCCTCATTGTAATCATCTTCTTGTGAATGAGCGCGGTCATCACATCTCTTCTCAGAGATAAGCCGCCACCATTCTAGCAAGCTTGTTTTCCACTGAATTTTATAGTTTTAGCATATTTCCTTATTAAATAGAAGTCAGTTTTATTGTATCTTTGTTATTTTGTGTTAAGCATAATAATAATATGTATTCATTTCATTCTTCTCATAAAATATGGACCAATGGTATTAGAGAGGTCTTCTCCTTGTCTTTCTTAATGCATGTCCCCAACAAGGTCAGGGTACAAAGAATTGGGTCTTGAGCTTGTTTCTCTTGAGGGAAAAATATCTCGCATGCCCAAGTGACCTCTCATGTTGGGAGAAAATAAAGACAACGGGACACGAGATCCTTTCAAAATGTTGCTCGAGGAAGCCCTCACACAACAGAGGAACAAGATGATGGATAGTTTTGCGCAAATCCTTCGACGACTACCAACAGGCGATGAATATTCCTCAAGCGGAGACGTTGCCCCCTTCAAGGTACAAATCAACTTTGATACTCTTATATTTTAAGGTCACATGGATGAAGATGTTGTAGACAAATGGTTAAATCTACTAGAAGGGTATTTTTATGTACATAAATTTTTGAATAGAGAAAAGATTACTTTTGCACTCCTCAAAGTCGTTCCCATGTCAAAGATTGGTGGGAAAATTTCTGTGAGAAAATGGAAATAGAGGAACCCTCATTATTTATAGTCATGGTCACCTGGGAGTCCTTCATGGATGTTATTAAGGAAAAATACTACCATTTTGGAAGTTATGACGACCTATATACAAAATGGACCACACTGCAACATGAAAGAGACGAAGCAATGCCAGAGTTCACAAATATCTTCCATACCTTGCGCACCAACCTGGGTATCAAATATTCTGAGTGAAATATGGTGCTCAAGTATCATGGTGGTCTTCATAAATACATCCAGACCTAAATGGAGCTTCTCGACATCTCATCCTTGGGCGCGGCCTATCGATATGTCATCAAGATCGAGCAAAATCTTAAACAAAAGACACCGCAATTTGGGCCTGGGAACCCCTCACTGAAAAATCAAGGAAAAGGAGGCCGCAACCCAAAGAAAAAAGGACATAGAAAATATGGATAGCCTCGGGACAACCATTCCATGATGCAAGCAAAGAAGGACACCGAAAAGACAAATAAAGATACTGAGAAGTGGTGCGACTTCCATAAGAGCCTCTGGCATAACATTATTGATTGTCGCTCAAAGTAGTCATTGGTGGCTCAAGTGAAAGCCTCTGAATAATATGTGGGTTCTGACTCTGAGTCAGAACTAGAAAGGGGGAGATGGATCATTGACATGGAACCCAGTGCCACCGTTGCTACCACCGAGATCCATCCAGGTGAACTAGACAAGCCAGAGGAAGGTGAGCACCTCTTTCATTCACATATGTGGGTGAAAGGCACCTCTCTACACTTCATCGTTGATAATCATAGAAATAAGAACATCTTCTCAGCAGAGGTCGTCAAGCGACTAGCCCTTCTGACAATGCCGCACCCACATTCCTACACCATTCGATGGCTCTGCCAAGGAAGTGATCTCTACGTCATCCAAGAGTGTCACTTGTCATACGACATCAATCCCTTCAAAGAGGAGGTATTGTATGATGTTGCTAATCTCGAAGTTTTTAATGTTCTTTTGGGCCAACCTTATTTATGGAAACATCATGTTGTATATGAATCTAGGCCTCGCAGTGTTATTATTACTTTGGACAGGAAATTGTACAGGATACTCGAGGCAGTCCCACCTAGTGTTATTTTCTTGATCTCTTCCAAGCAATGCAGGAAGTTCATCTCTCAGACTGGGAAGTTTGTCTTCTTCGTGATTCGCTCTCAGAGTGAGTGAAATATCGCAGCCACATCCAAGGCCTACATGGCCGACCTCTCCACACAGCATAAGCAAGTGGATAAGGTCATGGAAGAATACACAGATATATTATCCTCACCTATTGGGGTACCTCTGCACTGTCAAGTCAAGCATCCCATCGATCTGACCCCCCGGCACACCGCTACCCAATGGACCAGTCTACAACTGCTCTTTGTTAGAGAATGAGGAGATCAAGTGGTAGATCCAAGAACTGCTCCACAAAGGGCATATTTGTCTGATCTCATCACCTTGTGGGATCCCAATCGTGCTGGTGCAGAATAAAAACGGAACCAGGTGACTCTGCATTGATTATCAGGCCCTAAATAAAATCATATTTAGGAACTAATACCTGATTCCCCAAATCGACGACCTCCTTGATTAGCTCACAGGGGACAAATACTTTAGTAATATTGATCTGAAGTATGGCTACCACCAGATCCCAATCGAACAAACAGTTGTATGGAAGACCGCCTTCAAGTCAAAAGAAGGTTTTTTTGAATGGTTGGTCATGCCCTTTGGTTTGAAAAATTCTCTAGCAACTTTCATGAGGATGATGGATGATATCATGTGACCTTTCACCAAAAATTTTGTAGTGGTGTATCTGGATGACATCCTCATCTACAATAAGACTTGGGCGGAACACTTGCATCATATTCAGCAAGTTCTGCACACCCTGTGGAAACACAAGTTATATGTCAACTTGGAAAAATTCTCCTTCGACATGGACAGGGTCCATTACCTAGGATACATCGTTGTTCAGCATGGTGTGCATGTGGATCCATCCAAGATCTATGTCATCCATGACTATCCATCCCCAACCACACTCACTGAGCTTCAGATCTTCTTGGGCCTTGCCAATTTATATCACAGGTTCATGTTTGGATTCTCCCATATTTCATGGGCCCTTGGCCAAGTAACCAAGGGTGGTGGTAAGGAAAAATTTGTGTGGGTCATATCCCAACATTAAGTGTTCAATGATTTGACGCAGAACTTTTTCTCATCCCCAATACTTTCATTACCAGACTTGCAGTAGCCCTTTGAGATTGAGATAGATGCTCCAGACTATGCTATGGGCATCGTCCTCACTCAGCACAGCCACCTCGTGGCCTATCATAGTGAGACACTATCATATGTTGTTTGTAATTACCCTACTTACGACAAAGAAATGTACTTCATTTTTCAAGCTTGTCGCTAGTGGAGACATTACAATCTTGGGAAGGAGACTATCATCCACATGGATCATAAGCCACTACAGTTCATGCAGACACAAGGAAAATTGAAGAATGACCGCCATTAAAAGTGGTCCACATACTTGCAGCAGTTCCACCTCAACATCAAGTATAAAGCAAGAAGTACCAACTGAGTCGTTGATTTCCTCCACCGACCTCCAGTTGTGGCACTCACCACGGTCCTAAACTATTGAGGCCACAAGACCTCTGGATGGCCCCACCTCTATGCGACAAACCCTAACTTTTCCACCACCTACCAAATGTTGGGCACAAATTCAATTGTCGCTAATTTCCATCTTCAATATGGTATGTTGTGCCATCTAGTCCATCTCTATGTTCCATCAAGCGAGCGAGTGAAGATAATTTGGGAATCCCACTATAGTCGGATAGAAGGACACTTCGGCGTCGAAAAGACAGTGGCAGTGTTGTAGAAAAATTTCTACTATCTAAAACTTCTACAGGATATCAGCAAGTATATCAGGTCTTGCATTGCCTGCGATATTACCAAACCGAACATTAAGAAATAATAAATATACACCCCTCTTCCTACTCCTGACAGGTCATGGGAATCCATCTCAATGGACTACATGTCATGCCTTTCATCCACCAAGAGGGGAAATGATTGTGTTTTGTGGTTGTTGATCGCTTTTTCCAAAATGGCGATTATGGCCGCATGTAATAAGAGCATCACAGCAGAGGCCACTGCCAAGCTATTATTTGAAGGAGTATGGGTACTTTTGGAATCCCATAAACCATTGTCTCATATCGGTATAGTCAGTTCCTCAACACATTCTGGTAGAGCCTCTGGTCACTTCTAGACACCAAGATCACCAAATCCACTACCTTCTACCACCAGAAAGATGGCTAAACTGAGGTCATCAATCGTATGATCGTGCATATCCTACACATGTACAATTCCAAGAACCCTCGCACATGGGATGAGATTCTTCCCTATTTTTAGCATATCCACAATCGATCCCTCCATAGCTCAATCGACCACATCCCCTTTTAGGTGGGTTTGTGATTCCAACCATTGGGTCCCATGGATGTTGCACTACCCCTTACAGCCACCCCAGTCGACTCATCACATGATCCAACTGAAGCTAACAAAGCCTCTTGGTTCATTGAGTAGATCCAGCACATCCACCAACAGGTTTAGGATATTTTACAGAAGTCGAATGCCAAGTACAAGTAGCACCATGATCGACATCGGGTTCCACATAATTTTCAGTTGGGAGACAAAGTTTGGTTGCACTTGTAGAAAGAACACCTTATAGAGCCCCATCGAAATATTTTCCCACTCCGTTATGGACCTTACACCATCACCAAATTTGTGGGTGAAAATTATTTTGAGCTCAATATTCCCCCTTTTTTTGGCTTGCACCCAGTGTTCAACGTGGCTCTCCTTCGGCCATATTTCCCACTATTATTGGACACCTCAGAGATAGCAGAACAGTTGAAACAAAAAGAGATCAACCATGAATGCATGCAACATCCATCCAATGATAAAATTGTAGACACACAGGTCAAGGGAACTCGACAGCAAAGGATCCAGGTTTATCGAGTTGTCAATGCAAGGCATCTCCTGCACTAAGGCAAGTGGCTCACCTAGGGCCAAATTCAGCAAAAATTTCCTCATTTGATGGGGGAACTCAATGCAATGGAGACCATTGGTTCCTAAGGGGTGAGGATTGATCCATATGGATTTTGGTGGCCTCCCACCTATTCCAACTGGTTCATTTTGGCAGTTTTCCGATTTGGCAGTTTTTTCCAAGTTTTCGGGTTCTCGACTTCTGAGGTCATTTTGAGGCCATAAACAGTGTTTTTAGGGATTGCCATAGTTGGAATATAAATGTATTTAGATTTTGATAGCAACATGTGCAGTCCTCAAATAAACCTTTCCAATGAGCTATCGTGCGCCTAAAACGGAGATCGAATGCAAAAGTTACGACCCCGGGAAGTTGTTGTACTAGCTTACCCCAACACGTCCCACATGACTTTTGGCGCTTCATCTCTTAGGGTTAGGTTTTTGGTTGTCTAGGGTTTTGGAATTTTTGTTTATTGTAAAAACGGCTTGGAGATCCTCATTGTAATCATCTTCTTGTGATTGAGCGCAGCCTTCACATCTCTTCTCAGAGATAAGTCGTGACCATTCTAGCAAGCTTGTATTCTGCTGCATTTTACAATTTCAACATATTTCCTTATTTTTTTTGTGATTAAAAAAAGTGGGTCCTTAAATTAATTCCAGCTGAGAGCTTGCAAAAAGACCTGCATCCTATTTACTTACAGAGATGTCTGCAGCTTATCTGCTTGCAAAGATGCTTGCAACATGTCTGCTTACAAATATGTCTGCAACTTATCTACTTACAGAGATGCTCGCATCCTATCTGCTTACAAAAATGTCTGAACCTTATTGGTTTACAAAATTGCCTAAGATCAATGGGGTCGGATCGACTATTATGATCTCCTTCTCGATTTCGCGACTTCATGTCTTGGCCATATTGTCGGTTTAGCTCTTCTCAAGCACCAATAGTCCAGATCCGTTTTCGTAGGATATACAATCCAAAGGTGATCAATACAATTCAATAAGGTGATCATTCCCTCCTTATTGAATAGAAGCCAATTTTACTATATCTTTGTTATTTTGTGTTAATCATAATAACAATCTGTATTCATTTCATTCTGCTCATAAAATCTGGATCAATTCCTGCCAAGGAAAGTGCTCTAATACCACTTGTAGGGTACAAGATCTATTATAATAGAAGAAAACATAAATATTTCAGAGAATAACAGTGAAACAACACAATATATGAAACCATAGCACCAAAATAATACCTTTTTTGATAGAAAACAATTTTCACTTGCCTCTTCGGGGGGGAAACCTCTAGCATAGCAATGCTCTGTTACAATAAATCTCCAGACAAAACTTCTCATGACTCCTACTCTTATTTATACTAATTCTATGTTCTAAAGATCATTATAGAGGAAGATCCTTCTAGAAGTAGAAGCTTCTATTAGGTCTTCTTACATTAACTTATTCCAATTTATTAAATAGGCCTTATTAACTAATGTTGGTCTTTATTACATGGAAATATATTATTCTATATACGTGAGGGGTTAGGGAGGTTAGGTCCTGTTTACGGGCATAGGTGACACACTGTCAACTGGAAGGTCAAATACAGGCTGGGGTTGTCTAAATAACCCAAGCCGTTTGGAATGAAATGACCCGACGGGTTTAATAGATCTGTTGGCCAACTAAAGTCCTAAAAATAATAAAATAAACTAATCTATAAATCTATGATACTAATAATATAATAATTACAAATGTTCAAATGGAAATACTAATATGTGCATATGATTATAAACAGTTTATGTATAGCATACAAGATTTACTTGACATCTTGCGAAACGAATGTTTTCTGAAATTGTTTATGAAAGAGATAAAGAAAGCACATACATTTTTTTGTTTTCTTTTGAATGTCTAAAAATCTACAACTAACGAATGCTACTCAAATAAAATTGAAATAAGAATACGTAAATAGTCTAAAGCTAATTCATGTTGGTCTTATTTCATTATCAAATAAATCAACTAAATAATAAGTAAACTAACCTGTAATTAATCGACTTCAACTGAATTTATCTTCCTGTGCAATTCATACTCATGATTGTCCAACATACGAGGGAAACCAGTAATAGAACAGTGCTAATACTCCCAAAACAAACTCAACGATGCATTGGAGCGATAATATAACAACAGAATGATGAATGTACAGATATGGTGATCTTATGATAATCAATACTTATAAAGAGAGGAAACTCAATTCAAATCATTAATATAATATATCATTTAATATTGAGAATAAATCGACAATAATTAAATGGTAGATTGATCACAGATGTAATATGTAACAACAAATTACAGACATAATTAAAGTGCTTAATAATATGAAATACCATGCGATAACCAGACTAAAGTTGCATCAAGCATAATGATATTTCATAGGATGGAGGCAAAAACATAATGGGGTAAGCATCCCACAAGTCTAAATCCAAATGGTGAGTAGCTTCTCCATATTAGTTTTCAAAAATCATATGCCCTTAATGTATCCCAGCCAAATATTTCTTCACTACTAGCAGTGACCACTATTTAAATTAGTTTACGATTCACAAACTCTTATCATGCAATATAGAGTACAATCCCCAAAAAATAGATAGTATTACAAAAATAGTACAATTAGAAACCACTCCTGTATGAGTTGGTTTGTAAAAATAATAACAAAGTTTTTTCAACATAAAAGAAAGACACTACTGAATAATAGAGTGTATGATCCAAGATGATTTCTCCATGTAAACAACAGCATAATTATCATTTTCCTGTAGATAGCAAAATGAAATTTATATTCAGGAAATAATGTTAACTAATTATTCAGAAATAAACTAGCTACAGAATAAGAGATTTTGTAGCTAGTCTTATTATTAACAAATAAAATCAAAACTAAATATTCCTATTTTGAATTTCATAAAAGAATGAAATAAAATCAAACAAAATCATTTTTACCATTAGAAATTAGCAAGTGAAGGATCAGACTGTTCCGAATTAATGATCGAATTGAAGTTGGTTGCATTTTTTATGATTATATTACCATATCTTTTGGGTCTTTTATTTTCTCGCTCTGCGCATGCTTTCAATTATTGGTTTTCGTGTTCAATTAAATCATTCCAAGCAGCCAGACGTTTAACTTGAGCCTGTAATAATGGTATATCCATGTAATAGCACTCTACCTAATCTAAGCAACTATCACAATGTACTAGTGCTATAGCAGACCAATGTGGAATGTATTCAGCAACGGGTATTTCACGCTTCCCTATGGATTTTTTCAATTTGTGACTAATATCAGCAAAACCTTCTTGGCCTTTCAGAAATGGAGGTAACCTACAAACAAAATCATACTACTCAACTTGACCAACAGTTTTGTTCTTGAGAGACTAGTTATCTGAATCTTCCTGAGCAAGGAAATCATTGATCTCTTGATATGAACAGTGATCATTGACCTCGATCATATAGATTGAGCTCAAATGATCCTTTTTTTTATTCCTTAAACTCCTAGAAATCAATCGACCAGACCTCTTATTTCTAAAATTCAAATCTGAACTTTTTTTTTTCTTACCCTTACAAAAATTCCTTACAGTAGGTTTATCACTATGGTTCTGATTAGGTTCATTAGCAAGAATAGGGGAAACCTTCCCTTTTAATTCGTCCACTACCTATTCCAGTGATTTTCTAGGTGAAAGAATGCATCGTGATTTCTTAACCATGGGGGTTTGCAAAGCAATAGACACAGATTCATTGATTTCACAAGCATCAGGTGAAATAAAACCCTGACTTTTGGTCACGGGACTATCAAAAACGGGGTTTACATTTAAATACATATTCACTGTATTTTCGGTCTGGGAAAAACCATTTTGACTCAGGAAAATTTCCCAATTGTCCCCAATTTGTGACAGGTGTGACAGCAACAGTATTTTTATAAGCCCATGATGAAAGAGGCTCGATAGAGAGTTCATGCTTTGTCTCTTAAAGCGTTTTGACATTTTGTATAGGCTCATTAACAAGTATAACAGCATGTTCAATTCAAACCCTATGAATAACATAAGCATTCGAACATGGTATAGAAAGACCAAACCATACCGGCCTTCGCATGTTATAAATTGTTTCAAAATTAAAATAAGGTTGTGTCATCTAGGTTTCAAGAGATTAATACGAATA